>JAZGTK010016764.1:0-12577 GCA_036877625.1 Ambastaia sidthimunki
CAGCTGTCTGATGTGATATTGGACTGCTCAGCTGGTCTACTTTACCGATGCTACATAAACGTTTCACAAATCAAAATAACACCAAGTTCTTAAATCTCAAATCAATACTTCATGTCATGAATCATGTATCCCCCCCACAAATGTTTTTTTTTTTTTTACAAACAGCCGACTACACATTACCTCTTACTTGCACAATGATACATGTTGCATTTGTTTTAAATACATACACATACACAAGTGTGTTCTACTCACATGTGCTTTCTTGCCATAATAGGGGAAGTAACTCTTGTCGAGCTTGCCCTCCGTGGGGAAATACTGCATCTGCAGGGGAGTTTCTCTCTGCATCAAGAGAGAGAGAGACCATGACAAAAGGTGAGATCACTCCAATACACTTTGCAGACAATACATGTCATGTGACTCATGTGCAGTTGCCGGTAGCAACAGACCTTACATCACTCAAACTGATGACACAAAAAAGTATCCTCTTTAAATGCACAAGACATCAGATCTTACACAAAAACAAACCTGTACTGAAAAGACCAACAGTGGTTTTCACAAATTAAAACTTTGATCATCTTATAATACAAACCTTATTTTATGTCATGCACTGTATATGAACATACATTTATAACTTTTTGCTTACAGTTCACCGGTAAATATCAAGCAAAAGTGGGAAGCATCAAACTGTTTCCACAGGTCCTGTAAAAGTTACAGGGTTCTGATCCTGTGCATTCAATAACTGGTTCATCTTTCAGTAAGTGAAGCAAAATGAGATGATTTGCAGTAAGCTTTGGATATGGCCGTGTTTCCACGGACAGGTCACAGCGATGCATGCTTATAGTCCAATGAGAAGGACTACAAAATGCTACAAGAAAGTAGTTTTGAAATCAGTCATTTAGCACCGATAGTCTGAGAACATAATATATGATTTAATAATCATATGAATCAATGAAATAATGTATTATTTTTAAGCACCAGCAGAGAAGCTTGGAAATAATGTGCAGTGTTTCATTAGGTGCTTTCACACATACAGCCCATTAAGAGCGTTTCTTCAATAGCAAACTGGTGGCAGCTCAGTTCTGTCAATTTCATTTTAGGAAGTCGCAACCATGTCTGAGAAATTCCATCTCGCTCTGTGAAGCTCTGTAATGTTGATGTGAACACAGCCATAGCATTAACGGTTCAGTCTGTACAGGTGATGACACTCTGATATATAAGAAAAATCAATAAAGGGTAAAATATCTGAGCAAATTTGTGATGGAGCTGAAGGAACTATACTCTTCCATTTACTTAAGTGAAAGTCTGCCTTCCATTCAAATACATAATTTGTTTTTTTTTTTGCTGTGGTTTTGCTGTGATGTTTAATTTACACAAGCGTCAAATTATGCAAGAATGGTTTGACCAAAAATTTTGTATGTACGCATGTTCCATGTGTACTATGTATGTACCATGTACGCATTGATGTTTTGACCAACAATTTACATAGAAACTTCCCTCCCTAAATTTATAAAACGTTATTGCGGCATTTTGATTGTGTGAAAGTCGCTACTGAAGCACTGCAAGATCTCTATTAGCGAAGGGTTGTTTAGTAAGACATAGCAAGTTTGAAACAGCAAGAACCATCTGCACAATTTGAGAGCAAAAGCGTTAAAGTTCAGAAGACAGAGCTTCTAAGGAGCAAAGAAATCGTCCTCGTGTCCGCTGTATACCTTCAAGGGTCGGACATGGGTGAGGTCTTAGACGTCATAAGGTAAGTCATAAGAAGTCATGTGGTGAAATAATGACTTTAATGGGACACGTGATAAAAGGTCTGATAGGAACGTCTCACATCTGCAGCACAGAACTACTTAAACCGAGCAAACAAATGTTTGAAACCGGTCCAACATTGCACAACCTGTCCCTGATATTGGTTCAGTGAAGACACGTTGAGGGAATTCTTGTCTTTTGACCTCAGAAATTCAATGTTTTGCGAGGATAAGTGCTACCATGTCAATAAAATGAACTGTCCTACCCTAATAACAATGAATTTGAGCCACAAATGTAATGTTTCACAAGTGTAACTTAAAGTGTGACGGATTAGCATTAACAATAGATAATAGACCTCATTAACATGTGGAAAAGTCTCAGGTGAAGCAAACACAGATTGACAGGGCTAAATTTTGGTGTAAATAGAGTCCAGTGCATTTTGTGATCTGATCACTTAAACATTATTCAGAGGTGGTCGGATGCATGTGGTCTCGTCATGTTTCCACATCAATGGATCTCCTAAAACAGTCACTTTTACAGACCAGGATGATACCAGGCACTTAGTAGTGAATTAACCTGATATTTCTCAAGTTTAACTCAAGTATAACTACAGTAAATTCTGAATTATGTCTGCATTCATCTATTTCAAAGATAAACAAGATAAGTCGTAAAAATCCACCAGATCAGAACCTCGTCTGGATGCACGAAACAACCTGCCACACAATGCTTGGTCCAAAACAACAGCACAAAAATTACTTCAGTTTTACTAAATACTTTTAACATTCAAAACAACATTTTGAATCACAAAATTAAAAAATACAGATCACGTAAAAACGTGCAAATCCAAAGTTGACTTAACATGGAAGGTAATGTACCCAAGCGAAGTAGCTAACTTCTGATCAAACATTTTGAGACATGATAGTAATAGGTTTGTCCATAATGCACCAATTTGTCTGTATCACTTGTGATCGAATCACCTGAGACAGATGGTAATGCCTTAGAGCATCACTGAGGCTGTTCCACACACCCTGTGCCTAAAGCTCTCTATATGTCTGAGAATTTGAAGGTATACATTATGTCTAGAATGAGGGCAGAATAAAGCACCAGAGACAAAGCGGTACAGGGAAAAGGCAGCAAAGAGATGGAAAAGGCCCAAGGCGAGGACCCTGGGGACACAATGGGGGGGCTGGGGCCCAACATCTTACCCACCATTGATACTGCTGGCCCTATAGGCAGCGTGGAGAGAGACCAGATACAAACAGATGTGTGAAAACAAACTTTGAGTAATACAAGCATGTCATACTCATCCTAGCACTAAACAGCACACTCAATTACACATATGGACACACTGAGGCTATATTATACATATAGTATAAGATACAATATAGTATACCTTGGCAGCGCAGTTGATGTGTGGGTCTCCTCGTGGTCTTAGTCCAATGACCTGCAAATGATAAGAAAAATATGCACTAAAAAACTTCCTTAGATAATGACTAGTTTCACAACATATTGTAAAAAATGTTTGACGGTTTTTGACCAAAGTACTTTTCCATAAAGTGTAAACAAAAACACTGCTCTGTTTGTTTGGTCCGTCTTTGTAAACTATTCTTATATAAATTGCAACATTTCACTCAATGTAACAACTGTTTTATAGAAATCAGTTTTATTAATTTAATAATTGCTCAATGATTCTTTCTGCAATCCTATTCAGTGTCTCTATTACACCTTGAAATTTCCTCTAAGGAAAAAGTTGGCTAAATGTTTTTTGGCATTCTGTATTGGTAGGTAGAGTTCTAGCAGATGGACAGATGGAGAACATGAAATTATTGGCGAGAAACAGGGGGGAAAGGGATCAGGACAGGTTGCAGGCCAGATTCGAACTTGCATTTGCTGGAAGAGCACCATTGCTCAACATCTCTGGAGCACAAACACTCCAACATCACACATATTTTACAGCTAAGAGTGTTAAAACATGCAACTTACTCGATTCATCTTGACCAGGATGCATGGCTGGCCCTCGGAATAACCGAAAGTACCATCAGCCAGCCCAGAGCACTGTCGCAGCAGACTTCTCTTGAACCGGCACACTTTTTTCTCCTGAACATCATCTTGCTCGAAGTACATGCCCTCGGGACAGAGCTCGTTGCCCTCCTGCAGAGAGTCATTGTACTCTAAAGTAACAACAGAGAGGATGTAGATGGTGAGTCACAGGATTTGGCTGCAGTCACAATCACACACTACTCAGTGTTGCCATTTCAAATGTCTCACAAAAACATGAGCAATCCCAATACTAGAGTTTAAAAAGACCATCAAACATTCACTTCCTGCGTTCTTGTTGAAACAGAGTTTCACACTGCCAAATACACTGCAGAACTATATCCTGCTACATGCTTTTGCTAGCCAGTGGCTGTTGGTATTTGGCAAGAGATGTGTGCATTCTGTAGAGTATTTTATTTAACTTTTATTTATTTTTACTAAAACTTGCATACAGTACCCCTTCAGCACACTTACAAACATTGGTGATCTATGCAAGAAAGATTTCTAACTTTAGAAGGAATTGTTATAAAGGTGTAGTATGGATAGACTGCACCTGCGAGCAATTTGTGATCACATTGTAAACACCTAAACAAAGGTTGCACAAGAGGTATGATCTTTTAACTTAATGTATTGTAAAAAACGCTATATAAATCTGTTAAAATGATTTTTTACATTTACTATTAGCAGAAATACACAACTTACATTACAAGTTGCTCTCATAGTACTTTTGTCAAATTCTCATGTTTTGCAAAACAACAAGTGCACGAATTGCTTAGTAATACTGCCCCAAATAGGACCTTGATAAGCAAGTTTGAAAACACCCATGTTAGTGAAACAATGTCTACTGGCTGCGATGACCAGATTAGGAACATTCGCCAAATGTTTTTGTTACTACCATTTATTTTAACCACCTGTAATCTAGTTTGGTTCTGAACGAATTTTGATTCTTGATCTTAAGTTCTTGGTCTTGATATCATTCAATAACACATAAACAAGATCTTGATCTCAGTCTCAAAACATAAATCTTGGTCTGGTATTGGTTTTGGTCTAGGTTTTACAAAATCTGGAGGTTTTAGAGGGTCTAATCTTGGTCTAGGTCCTCTGGAGTTTAGTGTTGGCTTTGGGCTTATGAAGGTCTGGAATTGAACTGAGACTGTAGGGGTTTGTTATAATTGACATATCAAAGCAGATTATATATAAAAAGATCTGTAAGGTCATATTAACCAGCACAAGGCCTCTGACAGGGTTCAGTTAATGCTTTAGTATCATTAATGATCTGTAAGGCTAGAAGTCAAAAGTATTGAGAGGTGAAGTAGGAGTGATGTACTTACGCTGCAGGAAGGACTCCAGGTGTGGCACGTAATTGTTGTATTGCTGGGGAATGGAGCGGTTAAACACAATGTCCATGGCCCTTGGCCTGATCATCAGCCCTGAGGACAAATTACAATGCACACATAAACACCAAGACATACATTCAAAGTGTGTATTTCATTCTAGAATAATCTACAATATGTCACTCAAGCATTTCCTGTTGGATGTTAAAATGACACTCTGCCATGATTTTGCTCTCTGTGCATGATTTTCAATGTATGTAAATCTGATTAAAATGTATTTTAAGATGCATTTTGTTTATTGTCTTTTCCAGCTTATTTTGCTAAGGCAATTAAGTCAGACTTTTGTAGGCTGATTCTTTAGAAAAGTGTGAGCTGTTTAAAGTATTAAAACATGGCTCTGTTTGTTTAAGCAGTCTGACGTCATGCTCAACCAACTGCATGAGTTGGAGGCGGGACTGTCTATTTGTCTGACTAATGGCAAATGGGTTGGAGCCTGCACAAAAATGACGCACTTCACCTTTAATATAAAAAAGTATGCTTTCCAGACAATGCACTTTTTGCAGATGTCTTGGCAACATATGAGTGCATAATGAGCTTTTCATCATTGTATTAGAAAACCTTCAGGTTGAAATAAGTATAATGTGCCAAAATTTGTGCTCATTAACACCTGCATAAAAAACGGCTTGGAACATTCAATGCTTTCATAATTGGACCACAACTTGTCTGAAATCATGTCCAACTGTGCCTGTACGGAGAACATTCTGTTACTAAAACATCTAGAGGAGGGGGAGCTTGGATTTGGGGTTTTTGGGGTGGGGATTTAGTGGGAGCAATAAATTGACACTGGAAGGATGAACGATAAAGAGACAGAAAGAAAGAGTCTCACATTTCCCGGAATAATTGTGCTAAAGGACAGAATTGGAGCGCTCTCATCATAAGCACTCTACACGAGTGTGTGGGCTATTTAGTGACTGTATGCGTGTGTAGGAGGTTAATGGACGATGTGTAACACTGCTGAGACGGGTGTTGTGTTCTGATCGCAACAGAGGTAACTGTAAAAATAGCACTGAATAAATCACATCAGCTACATGACACCTCTGAGCTGACGTCAATAGTGGATTTTGCAGAAACCAATAACAAAGGTGGGAAAAAGAGCCGATAACCGATTAATCATTCGATAGTTTTAAAAATAAATAATTTAACAAACATTTACATACAAAATTTACAATTAAACAATGATACAAATACTATCTGGACATTATAGAATGAACAGCTGAAATCAATCAGTCAATAAAATAATTGTCAACTGTCTGTGCTGCTGATGAGCAAAAATAGTTTTTAAAAAGCGGTTTCATTATTGATGATACTGTTGTTAAGGTATAGGAACCAACAGAATTTGAGTTCAGTTATTCATGGCAATGTCCTCTAATTTCTAATTGTTAGTTTATTTGTACGTAGTGTAGTAAAAGTATACAGATTGCAATCTGTACTTCAGCTATGAAGATGGTACTTTTCTAAAAACACGCACACCAATCATGGTACACAATTACCATGGATATAGTGCATCAGTATTATAGTATTACCACCCAACAGCAACACTGTACTATAGTCACGGCTGTCTGCTGCTTCACAGCTCAAGATTGCTAGTAAAGAGCTTCAGGACTGTGTGCATTCCTGTGGTGCCATCAGCCAACCAGCATTACCATGACATTGTTTTCCTGCAGTCACATGGCATTTACAGTTGATTGGCTCAAAATACCCTGGCAGCCGAGGCAAGTGCATTTAGAGGAACAGTTCACCCCAAAATTAAAATTAACCCATCATTTTCTTACCCTCATGCCATCCTGGGAGTATGTGACTTTTCTTCCTCAGCTGAACACAATCTGAGTTATATTAAACAATATCCTGGATCTTTCTAAGTTTGCAATGAAACTGAATTGTGCACTGAATTAGAGATCTTGAAGACAGTGGGTTAATAAAATTAATTGTCTTTTCATTTCATTGCTTCTAAAGCAAATCGATACGTTTGTGAAAGAAAATGATTAATATTTTGATCCTATTAAGCTATGTTGCATATGTAAATGTAAACAAACATGACAGCACATTATTTACTTTAAACATCATTGGTTCTTGTGTCACAATACTAGTCTACATGTGTCACGATGAGAATGTTGCGAAAACCAGTGGGATTATATGACTATACAGCAAGAATGGCGTAAGGGTGTCTAAATTATGGATTAATTTTGAACTATTCCTTTAGGATAAATGGAAATGCTAACAGACATGTTTTCCCCATGCAGGTAACAGAGTAGATCTCCTTTACTATCATGCTTTGTTATAGGCTAATGAACCCTCCCTTTTACATTGTAATGGGGTTGTGGGATTGTTACCTGGATTGGCCACTCGGTCCCTATATTTGGGAGTGTAGTCATCCAGAGTCTGTAGCATTACCCACATGGTAAGACTGAACATCCCCGCCAGGAACCCATAAAAGACCAAATAGAAGAGGAAAATAAGAGCTGCAGAGAAAAAGAAACATGAGGTTAAAGAGCTTCTGCTTCATTTAGCTTGAATTTGAATTTGTTTAATAGAATCTTTAATTTATAATCAGACAATTAAGGGCTGAATATGTTTTTAGAATTGATTACCATTATTTTATGATTTTAGTGCCATGTTACAGTAGGTTCATTTCATTACATGCACAGTCCTTTGTATTGAGCAACCTGTGTTTAAGAGTCTAAGATTTAGACTCAATATTTGAGTCTAAGACTTAAATATTGAGTCTAAATCTTAGACTCAAAACCTACAACCTACAAAACCTACAACCTTTTGGTAACCAGTACAGATGTTTTTAATTTATTTATTTTTTGTCAGATTTATTTGTCAGATTTTTAAAATTTTATTTGTTAGACAACCAGGAGTGGAATTGGTTTTCAAAATCAATTACCATGATCTTGTCACTGAAAGTGCCACTTTACATTAGTTTCAGTTTATTACATGCATTAGTTGTGACAGAATGTATTTAAGAATGGCATAATCACTTTGTGCCATCCAAGAGTAGATGGTCATGACTACAGTATGCAGTTATTTACTGGAAATCCAGTCACTGAGGTGCTCACACTGAAAGAAGAGCGATAAGGAATAAGCACGGAACTGCAAAATATCATGGTGATTCGGAGATTCACATGACCAGTGTCCAGCCATATGGCTTGTAGGTCACCAAACTAGCAGTACAACAGTGTGGATTAGGTGAAACTAGCTCTGACTGTTTGCTGTAACACACAGTATGGTTAGAAAAGGACGTGTGAGAACAGACGGAAGGTTAAGGAGGAGGTGGACTTGTAAAATAAGAAATGTAATAGCAGAATGCCTTGGGTGAAGGCCAAACATTTTTGCTCATTTCTAACAGGTGGCAATGAAAGAAATAGTAATAAAAACAGGTGTGGTAAATATTCAGTTATAGAACAGGTAGACATTTAAATGTTTTGGCCCGAAGGCTTTTCAAATGATCCAAGATGCTTCCAAGCACATTGTACGTCTAGCAACTCTGTTTGTGACATATGCAACACTTGTGAGTACATAATAAACTGTAGTTCTCCCACATACACTTACACCCACATACATGACTGCAGCCCATAGGGATGGAGGGATCTATCCAGACTTACACAGCTCTGTGATACTTGATTATGATTGGTTAACCATTGCAGTCAAATACATTTATATAACAATCACTCTGTAATATGTTTCCTGTAATAAAATTATTTGAACAAAATTATTTTTTGTACAAGCCATCTATTAGCTACAGAGACCTGATCACCCTGTCTGGTTCATTTTGAAATAATGACTTCTGACTTTATATTCTTTATACAGTTACTGTACATCGCCAAGATTTCATGTCCCTGTTTATCAGACTTAGAGTAAGACAAAAGTTTCTAAACTGATTCCATGGTTTTCTAAACTGATTCCATCTGATTGCAATACCACAGTATGTCAGACAACGTTATGGTATTCCAAGAATGTCAAGGTATTCCCATTACAGTTCCCATTACATTTATGAGAGAAGTACATTTACATTTATTCATTAGGCAGACGCTTTTATCCAAAGCGACTTACAGTGAATTCAAGGTATACATTTTTATCAGTTCTTGTGTTCCCTGGGATCGAACCTACAACCTTTGCGTTAACGCAATGCTCTACCGGTTGAGCTACAGGAACACAGAAGTAAAGAACAACACAGACAGAAAGGGGTTAGAAAAAAATAACACCAATGAAAAAATGCATGAGACAATACATGATAATGTAGTGATGCTATCACATGGCAATACCATGGACGTTAATATACTGTAATATATAATGTATTGTATCAGGCTAAATGAAATATATTATTCATATACAATGTTATTTACATGTTACTGCAAGGTACCTGCAAGGTACCAAGACAGTAATTGCTAAATGGAAAACAAAAGTACAAAAGGCAATATATATAGCTTCAGAAAAACAGAAAAATAGGGGAAAGTGAAAGATTTTGTGTATGAAAAAGCGTCAGAGAGCCATTGAGAGAGTGTGTATTGGGGGGTGGCATGATTTAATTATAGATGCAGTTCTTCTTTGCCGATGTCTCTGAGGTAGACTCTTACTATAAATAGCATCTGGGGGAGGACACTTTAGTGATGGCACAGCACTGGCCTGGGGAGATGAACACACACACACACACACACACACTCTGCTTCTGTTCCCTGTCATAATATTCCCCCAGAGAATCAGTCCTAAAGTGTGTACAGGCACGGCAGACATGTAAATGAACAAACATCATCCCGTTTCTCAAAAACAATTTCCACAAATTAAAAATTGAATGTCACCTAAATTGAAAATCAAATGTAAATTGAAAATAACGGATACTTTTCATAGGAAAACTATATTAGTTCTCCCATGACATGAAAACTCATCATTTACTTACCCTCAAGATGTTACAAATGCAAATAACACATTTTAACAGAATGTGTAAGTTGCTCTTTTCGACATAATGCAATTGCATGGCCATGGATGCTGCCAAGCTTTAAAATGGACCAAAAGAACTGTAAACCATGTGATTTATGGACTGCGGTGCCTTTGTTACTTATGCAAAGCTATAGTATGGTTTGTGCACATGTGAAACAGAGACTAACATTTAGCTATTCACTGAAAATCCCTCCATTTCCTTCCACTGTGGCTTACACAATCAATAATCAAAGGTTATTAATTATTGGTATCAAATGTGGTTGGTTATTGTGTGCTTTATTATTGATATGTTATTGATGAATAGTGATGACTCTTAATTCTTGATGTGGCATTTTTGAGATTTAAGAGCTACAATATGGTGAAGACAATTTTTAGCCAATGATTACTTACATTTTGGTTCGTTCCTAACATTCATAGCAACCAGTAATATTATATGGTATCCATTCTAAAGGACACAAGTTTTGTTTTTACTGGTGTTTAGCTTGTTAGCATTAATTGAATTCTGTTGTTTTAGTTTGTAAGTTATTTTTGCTCCTCACTTAAATAGTCCTGCAGTGACATTTTTTAAAAACAAGTTTAAAAAGGAAAACAAAAAAAAATCACAATGACAACAAATTCATTTTTTTTTAGTTTGCCACTGAGAAAACATTTTAACTTCTGTATTTCTAACTGGAGAAGCAGCTGCATTAAGAGACTGACAGAGAACAGCAGCAAGCATGTGAAATTGTCATGGCAACCAGACACATTGCAAGCTGATTTGTCAGCAGCAGTGGCGGCTGGTGCTAAAACATTTTGGGGGGCGCAAACAACTGAGAAAAATAAATAAATAAATAAAACTGTTAAGCCCTGAGTGTCGGTGCGACTGTGATCACTTGACTGCTGCTGAATTTGCAAGTACGGTCGATCTGGTCCAAAATCCATGACCCTTTTTTTCTTCATTTATCTTTGTAAAGATAAAAAAAAAATGTTTTATTCGCTCTAACAACAAAGAGCGCTGCACCCCAAGGACAATATAAAATAAGCCAATTAGAGCTTAGCCTCAAATCACATGCTTTTCAAAAGTTTGTGTATCTACATAGACACTCATTACTCCGGCGCCCCGCAAACGCATATGAAAGTTTAGATTTTTTTTATTTTCAATAAATGATAATATGACTAACTGTAAAATACTATGATTAAATGATTTTATTTCGGTAACATTTGCAATATATATTTAACTTATTGTTTATATGTTAAAGGAGGCTAACTTCGGGGGGCGCCCCCTATTGACCGGCCGCCACTGGTCAGCAGTTTAACAGCAAAGGCAAAGAAATAGCTCTCATTCTACTCAAATTATTCCAGAGACATTTTGGATTAGTCAGTTCAGCAGCAAAAACCATGACATTTATCATGGTTTAGTGTCCCAACAATTCATGACAAAGAATTGTTGGGACACTGGGGTAAACCAGGATGTCTGATCACTGTATCAATGACAAATATAACTTAGACTTGCCTCTTACTAGATTTCAGTCCAAAAGACATTATCCCTGTCAGCAGCTAGGGTTCAGTGTGCTTGTATGTCCTCTATGGAACTTCAGAAATTTGACCTTTTCCAGAACCTAATGTGGACGGTGCAAAAGCTAAGAAGAAATACCATGATAGAGAAGAACGAGAACCGGTGTTTTAAATCACAGAGTCCCTACGCAGTGTTCACTACCCTGCACCATTATTAGACATTCCTTTTCCCATATATCACTGCACACCAGTACAGAGGTGGTACTCAAATAACTGTAGCCAAACCGTCCACTTCCTGCGAAATCTAGGCTGACCCCTAGGCTGCTTGCAGTGCCCTTCAATTTAGAACTTCCAATGAAATCTTTGAAAATATCCGATAAAACCCACTTCGTAAGGCACTATCAGACAATTGGAACATGCCCAAAAAGACAGTTTACTCAGTGAGTGAGATGGGATATCAATACTACTGCTACATGATTATAGTAAGCAGTAGCCGGCAATCACTATTAGGCAGCCACTCAAGTCATCAACACCCCTCTCTCTCTCTCTCCATTTGTTGCTCCATTTTGCCCTCACTAATGCCTCTTCAATTGTATTCTGATCCAACAATACTGTACACAACTGACAGGGGCTCAACTACACAACACATCTAATATCATGTTATTCCCTGGGTGCTGCAGTGATAGCTGCCCACTGTTCCGGGTGTGTGTGTTCACTCCTCACTTGTGATAGGTTAAATGCAGAGGTCACATTTCGGGTATGGGTAACCATAACTGACAAAAACATGTCACTTTCACTTTTTTTATGGGCAGGTTCTAATATAAACCCAGCAATGGGAATATCTGAAGTAAACTTTCATTTTTTTGCTAACTACATGACAAAAGGACAAAAATTATGTTTGGCATTTTAAAGACACATCAGAGACACATGTCTTTCTCACTCTGTTACAGGACTTCAAACTGTATACA
>JAZGTK010016766.1:0-12576 GCA_036877625.1 Ambastaia sidthimunki
AAAGGGAAATTAACAAACGCATCTAAGCATCTTTAAGGATGATAAGGATTTACAGATACATCTTGCACACAGGAAGCTGTTCTCTCTATATCTGCAGCGGCACACAGTTCACCTGAGCCACACAAAACGCCTGCAGTCACGTCAGCTCTGAGCTGCAGAATGTCTGCAGTGATTTTAAGGACGTGGTGAGTGTGGAGGGAGAAGCTTCTGAAGGCTGCACACGCCTCACAGATGTGAATGCTATTAACTGCACTGCTGACTGACTGCAAACACACACACACACACACACACACACACAATACTGTCTGTATGGACACAATAATAATGACATTGCCAAACCTGAAGGAATATTTGATACCCCCATATAAAAGGGGTACAGAATTAAAACAGACATATAAATGAAGCATCAGGCTTGAAGGTCTTTAAAGTTCTTCCCCAGTTGAGTAATTTAAAAACTCACTTTCTGCCACAGTGAGGAGACATATGACTTAATAACTGTATCAGTCATCCAGGGACACAACATGCTCAGACATGCTCACACATCTACCGTCTAATACTGGTGTTTGTCTGGGAGAGAGATTAAAACATTGTTTTAATGGTTTATTACATATTCTCACCATCATTATTTGCTTTTTTATGCTAATTGTGTTCATAATTACATTTACATTTATACATCATTTGACCTTTTCAGTTCTGGAATTGTATTATCATCTCTGTTTAAAAACAAATAATTTCAGGTTACTTTACATACTTTTGTTACGTATGTTGAAGTCACTGACATTTCTCAGGAAATCACTCCAGACAGCTCATATTATAAGTTGTTATTATAAGTTTACTGTTGAGGATCATTTTAATCACTCATCTGTTACGTGTTTTATGATATGCAGCAGGATTCAGTTCAGCCAAGCATTTATTTTATCTTGTCACACACTGTGATGTTCTGTTTTGGCTACAGATTTTTATTACTTGACAGAGCAAGATTTTTCAAGTGCATCAAGACAATAAAATGTGCAAATAAAAAATCTCAGTGCAAAGAGACTTCTGGGAAAGCAAGACCTTCTATTTATAAACTGAAAACTGAACAATCTGGAGTCGTACAATTGTTCACCAAGACACAAGATATCCATGTGGTCTGTAAAGTTCAGAGATCATTTGTTTTGTTCAGCCATGTTTAAATGAGTTGTAGCTGTTAATTACCCAGCCAACCTCACATTTTTATTGCCTGTGTTCTGCTTATATCTCGTCCTGTTGGGCACTGGAGAGTTTCTTCTGCCTATAAATGTTTGTTTGACACTTGAAAAGCAAAAAAAAAGCAAAAAAGATATATATATATACTGTATATATTTTACTGTTTCTACATTTGGTGTATGCCAATTTTGTCAGATTTTGGAGTTATAACATACCTGTACACCTACAAAAATAATAATTTACCTAGAAAAATATTCCACTACAGATGCTGTACACATACTGTAGCTTCACTGATGAGTGATTTGAGACAGTAATGCACTAATGTCAGGAGGTCAGATTAGTTTTAGTGAACTGGACAACAAATTCTGATGCTGTGATCTGTTTTCTTTTGGAATACATTTTGAATCTCTATGCCCATGAAAAACTGAATCTCTATAATACAATAGCTGCTGTACCTTTATGCTCAGTTTGGCCTTGCGTTTCTCACAGACTGATGCCTGTGTGGTTGCCTGGAGCTCACCTGACTTCCTGTTGTCCAACTGAATGAACAGTGTTAGACTAATTGCCAGTTATCTTCCTGACTCAGACGTCAGTAATGAACTCTTTGATAGCGGTTTAATGGCTTATTAGCAACTTGCTAATGTGCTATATTATCAGTCAAAATCGACTGCATAATGTGAAAGAACGTGTGAGTGTGACAAAATTTGTGAGCAAATTTCCTTTCACAGTGTGTTTTATGGATTATAGACTGCTGAAATTATAGTCATTTACTTCATTTGAGCTTTCAATTTCCCTGTAACGGTGGCTTGTTATAGAAGTCTGTAGGAAGCTAAATTTAGCCCTTTTGTTGTAGGTACGTGGAAAGAGACGGGATCATAGCTCAGAAACACGGCAGGGTGACGCGATCCCTCCGGGTTTCCCATAATAGCTGGAGGTTCCAAAAGGCAAAAGTGCAGCTGCAAGCATCTGAATTCAGATTACTATCACGACACTACAAACCTGTTTCTCTCTGTCTTACTCACTCACACATGCTGGTTTAAGTGAAAGTGACCCATAACCGAAACGTGACCTCTGCATTTAATCCATCCTTCATGAGGAGTAAACACACTGCAAGTCATGAACACACACACACACTGGAGCAGTGGGCAGCTATCACTGCAGCACCCGGGGAGCAATCGGGGGTTTGGTGTCTTGCTCAAGGGCACTTCAGTTGCTACCTGCCGGCGCTGGAATCGAACCAGCAACCTACTGATTACAAGCTTGACTCACTAACCAGTAGATCACAACTGCCCCCTTGTTTAAGATAGAAAGCTGTTTTTTTTTCAGCCTGAGGTGAGATTCAGAAAAACTGACACATTCTGCTGTGAATTACTTGTAGTTTTGTGCGTTTCTCCTTTCTTTCTCTCTTCATTTCCTTCTACACGTTCATACTGAAAGCTGTATCACTACAGCAGCCCATCACTGAGTTATGCGTCGGCTGTGTATTTATAAATCAAAACATTAGCAGGAATCAGAAGATTGGAGGAGTTACTATTTACCTCATCTTGTTTTGATTGAGGTTTTATCAGGACACAACATGTTCAAAACATCTGAACAAGTCAAATGTTATAACAACATCAGTTTACCTGAACCCTGTGATGTCATGATGAAAGATTGTGGCCATGGTTACGCTTCTGTGGATTTGGTCAATTCATTTGGGTAGGAGGAAGTTATTTTAAACCTTAGCTTTCCAAGATGCTAACAAATCATATTTTGAATAGTCAAGTCTATATTTTGTAAGTACTAACCACATTAAAGAGCTTTTAAAACATTTGATTTTCTTCCAGCTAAAAATTTATGTAGTGTTTTAAAAGTATGTTATTGCTGGAACAGCTGTACAGTTTTAAAAACAGTAGAAACACAACTGAAAAGCCACTGCTGTGGTTTTGTTAGTAGAGTTTAGTTGGTTACATTGTGCTCAACCTGCCCACAAACACTCATCACAGGCTCTGAAGTCCTCACAGTTTTGAGAAACTCGTCATTTTGAGAAAGTAATGAATGTCTTGAGGCAGAATTGATCTATAACAGCTGAGGACAGTCAAAGTGAACTAGATAAGTTAGTCATGCATGTGTTGGGCAGTTGGCAAGATTAATAGTTCAGTGTTACTTACACTGTTTTCCAGCTGCTTTTACTTCAGGGCCCAGATTTGATATCATTAAAGGGATAGTTCATCCCAAATTCCTCCATCATTACTCACCCTCACGTTATTCCAAACCTGTACGACTTTCTTGCTTCTGAGAAAATATTTTTTGAAGTACATTGGTAACCAAACAACTTTTTCTTGTAAAAGTTGATATGGCTTTTTCTGTCCTGCTGTAGCTATGCATGATTTTATAGTTAGCTGGAGTTTGTGGTTTTTTTCTCCATGCTGGCTGTGACTCAATCAGAACACACCTGTGACCCATTTTTTGGGTTGTGACCCACCAGCTGAGCACCAGTGCTTCACATGATGATCCTATTAGCCATCACAAGACATTTGTCATTATCTTGGATCATTTCACAATAAACAGCTAATAATTTATAATCAACCCCACAATTACTCCAAACCCCCCTAACAACCATTAACATCTTTTCTCATGTATCGTCCTGTGAGTGTCATTCCATTTGACTTTTTTAGAAAAATAAATGACTGTTAGCAGAAGTCTTTAATGGCAGGCTAGCGTAAAAGATGAAGAGTCAAGCTGTCAGCATTGCCCCTCAGCTGGGCCGTGGATTAGCTTCTCTTTCTGGGATTGTTCACAAATCTTTCCCCTTTGAATTTTTTTTGGTGTCGCTTCAAACGTCTGGCCTTGTGAAATCAGAACGGCTCTGTGGGTTTATGTTTCAGAGGAAAACTTTGGTACACGCAGATGGTGTATTGAAAGCAATACAGAGCAAGATTAAGATATGAAACAGGATTTATTTTAGCCCTGTGCAGTTTCAGTCTGGGTCATAAAGGGCTACCCATAAACACTTGTAATAGGCATTGTGTAAAAAAATAGCTTGGATATGTGTGAGAATCTGTTTTTATTGACTGAACTCAGAATGGTCAGAGCACAACTGCAATCTTTGTAAATTGTTTGTCCTAATTATATTGAAACAGCTGATTCTGTGTCTTAAAGGAAACACACTCATGTTGTAAAACTGTATTCCTGATGATTGTGAGAGCTTGTGAGGGAACGTGAAATACTTTTTGCTAGGTGTTTCCAGGTGGGATTCAATCTTGGAAAGATATTCTGTTTAAAATATTATGAATAATATGAGGTAGCCTGAAGCACCAATAGTAACTACAACAATGAGCAAAATGGCAAAATGAAGTTTTATGGTTTTCATGCACAGTCCAATATTTTTAGACTTGTGGACTTGTGCCTGCTCAGCTCTGCACAATATTGTACAACTACAACATGATACTATGGGAAGAAGTAAAACATCTGGGTATGCAGGACAGGAATTTGGGTATTGTGAACAAGCAGTTACACACATGTGGAACCAGTTGGAAAAAGCAAACACCAGGAGTTCTGTGTGTTCAGAGTGGCAGTACTGAGGTAAATACTGTTTGTTTAGTGCCACCAGTTGCCATCTCTACAGGCCGGTACCCTTCTGATCTCAGAGTGACTAACTCTTTTCTCATTGGCCCGTACCAGATGACATCACCTCACTGTTGGACTAACAAGCAACACACACCAACATTTTGCAGACGTGTGCTGAACTGGATGGTTTAGCTGTTGCACTGCCACATCAGGCTCAGCAGTAGCTTTAGAGAATTTATGTTTCTCTTTATTGAAACTTTCACACTGAAGTTTGCCAGCAAACAGCAGTTAACACGTTTATTCAACTTTTTACTGCTAAAAATGTAGCAACAGGTTACACTTTATTTTATGGTATTTTATATCCTTGATACAGTGCATGTATATAATTATTTTATTACTATTCATATTAATTAGTACTATTAATTAACAACATTAGGGTTAGGACTAGGGCTTGGTTTGGGGTTGGTGCAATTATAACAGTAAATTAGGCATAATTGCACCAACCCTAAATCAAACCCTAATCCTGACCCTAATGTTGTTATAAATGATTTATTCTTAACCAAAAAAGGTTGCAGCTTTAGGTTAAAAAATCTGTGTGATGGGAATGCTTTTTGAATGAGGGATGGTCTGCATATTTCTGGTTCTCATTTTTGACCCTGTGAACGCTGTTCTTCTGATGAATGTGATGTCGTGGGTGGAAATGCTGTAGATACAGACAGAGATGTTGAATGATGATGTTCAGTAGAGCAGCTAAACCAAACAGCAGCTGCACATCAAAACAACCTTTAAGAGCAACATAACGGAAATGACACTAAATAAACAATGTCTCTGGATTGTGTGTGTATGAACATCTAGATGAATGTATGTTTTTTCTGTGTGTGTGTCACACGTTTGCTCATGAGAACGCTGTAGATGTCCTCCAGACAGGGATGGTGTCGTGGGGAGCCCGTCAGAGCACAGACGGCGATCCCGCCTCTCTGCTGAGGGTTTATCTGTGTAAATATTGCTTCAGTTCTCTGGAGCTGTTCAGAAAAGCTTTTGTGTGTGTTGTTGAAGGAGAGGCACCATCACCACAGATCACTGCCCTCCAGCTGAACATTTTACTGTATGACTTCAACTTTTCTTTTTTCATTTATATGCTTTTTTCTTCTTATGTTTTCTTTTTCCCATTTCAGTTCTGCATTTAAAATTTATTATAAAACAACATGATAAACAGTTTTTGTCTTCTGTTGACATGACTTGATGTGTGACAAATCAAGGGGGCTTTATTTTTTTTAACAGCCAATCGCTCTTTGTTTATGTCACAGTGGTCAATCATGATTTGCTGGTAGTTGCAGGTGGTAGTTGAGGTTGGCCACATTCTCTTTCTCCAGAGCGTTTATTGAACAATAAGTGCAATATGAGTCATAAATATCATTGGTCCATTTTCCCAGAAGAGAAAGACTGTAAACATTTACAATATATACATGTGCCAAAAGTTTGTCAACATTTTGAAGTATCAAATCTGGCTAAAAGCTACAAAACTCCACTGATATTTTTTGTCTTCAATTACTGTAGAACAAAAATATCAGTGCATATGGTTGTGTATTCCTCTTTTATTCAATTGTAATTGTAATTGTAAAAAACACAGGAAGCATTATGCTGATCTAACCTCCAGAGAACTGTAGAGCCCAGTGTTTCTCAATTAAGGGGCCGGGGACCACTAGGGGTCCTCAACAAACTTTCAAGAGGGTCTCAAAAATACCTAAAATTATTTACAATTAGAAAAACAATCATTAAGCTAAATTATCATTAAACTATTATCTTTTTAGCTATGGCAAGCTCTAGAATATATTAGTTAGTGAGTGGTGAGGGGTGCCTTCAATTATTGTTGCCTACAGTAAGAAGTGCTTGAAGAAAAAAAGCTGTGATCCATTGATACAGCCAACTCAARAACCTTAAATTGCCCAAAAATGGTTTGCTGGTGCTATTCTTCAGCACTTCACACACACACACTCACACACACACACACACACACACACACACACACACACACACACACACACACACTCACACACACACACTCACACACACACACAGGATGCTGAGGTGTTTTCAGAGGTCATTAACATGCCAGCTTGCGCCACACAAAGTTCATATTGTGGCTCTGCAGCCTCGCTCACTTCCCCTGGTGCCTGTTTCCTGTGGGGACTGTTTCCTGTGGGGACTGTTTCCTCTAGTGCCTGTTTCCTGTGGGGACTGTTTCCTCTAGTGCCTGTTTCCTGTGGTGACTGTTTCCTGTGGGGACTGTTTCCTGTGGGGACTGTTTCCTGTGGGGACTGTGGTCATATTGTTGCCACATGCTGCCCGTCAGAGCCGCTGTTGACACGTTGGGGGATGAACGTGAGGTTGAAGCCTCACTGTGTCCAAATCCTTTTAAATGCCTTAAATCTTTCTCTGCTTTTTCTCTGATATGGATATTGCACATGATGTGCTTCAGTTATTTCTGATCTTCAGGGAGTGTGTGTGTGTGTGTGAGAGAGAGAAATTGAGCAGGAGACTAATGTAATGTAATATTCAGTGTGTGTTTCTTGGCCAGAGGGCAAGACTGTCTCGGCCCCTCATGATCCTACACATCCACAATCTGTCAAGTTTTGGAGAGGGACTTTCCACTGAAGGGACTTTCCATGCTGCTGTGAGCTGAGCCAGAAGGAGTTTTTCCATGTCTCCATACGATTCCCAGCGGAGCAGTGCTCACTGGTGAATGCTGCTTTTGACACGCCGGCCAGTCTAATAATCTCTTTGCACTTTTCCAATTGAACAAAGACAATTTGGTGTGAATTATTTTTAGAGCTTTACTGAAGGAAAAGTCATAAAAGGTAGCGTGAATTTAAAGCTTTTTAAAACTGACATTTAATATAAACTAAAAGTCCCTTATGCTTTTTTTCTGACTTAACAAAAATATTTTTAAAGTGTAGAGTTGTAGAACTAACAAGAATTCCTAATGAGAACTAATTTTTTGACACAAAAGACTTTCAGTTTTGTTCAAGATTAAACCAAAAGTTTTCAGTAACTGAAAATAAAATGAAAAAAGTTTACATGTGCCCACCGTAAGTGCTCCAATCAGAACCCAAACAACGCAGTATATTTAAAATACACCTGTACTAACATAGTAACTCCAAAGCATACACCATATGCTTACTTAAATACAGATTGAATTACAGATGTGTTTCTGTAGCTCAACAGGTAGAAGGTGCTTGAAGTGTTAAGGTCACGAGTATGTACGAATGCAAAGTGAAATTACTTTGAATAAAGTGGATCAATGTAAGTTGAATCTGAATGGTGCATTCTTTATTAAAGTGATTATTTCAATCCAGTGTGATTTAAATGTATGATGCTTTTCATGTTACCTATTATTCCAAAGCAGATAAAAGAATAGTGAGCAGTTCAAAGTGACAGCAGAAAGTTACAAGACAGTAGAATGAAAAAACCCTTAGCAGGTATCAAGACTTGAGAAGCTTTGGTTATATTTTGAATCCAGACCTCCACGAGTTGGCTCATACAAAACAAATGTATACAATGCATACAGTGCATATATAATATAACTTTAAGTTTAATAATAGTATGAAAAAAACACTAACAAATGTAAAAAGACAAAACAAATCCCTCTTATCCGTCTGTGGCCGGTGTTATCAGACTCTGAAGTGAGAGATGACCCTCTGGCAGCACTAGAGTCTGTGTATAGAGGCAGTTTCTGCACAAACTAGCCACAACAGCTGAAGTCTCAGTTGAATCTAGTGCTGGTCTAGTGAAGGTCTAGTGGTCTCTGAGGAGCAGTCAGGTCCAGTGAGAATATCACCACTGTGAGGAATGCCGTCCTTTCAAATGCCTGATTAAATTTACTCACTATTTACTGTCTGCGGTTACAGCATCTTGCAATAATTGTTATTGCAAGATAATCGTTACATCAAAACTTTTTTCTTTACTGTAATACCATGTTATTATCATAATGTTTGGTGATAATAATGTCAATGGTAATACCATGGTTTTATAAAAACTAATTTGTAGTTACTACAGTATGTAATTCAAAACCATAGTATAACGGAGACTGGGGCTAGTTGTCACTTTGAACAAGGCGTTTCTCAGCGACTCAAATCCAGGTTTTGATCTTTTTAAAGACTGGTTACACCAGTGCTTGTCTTCAAACACATCCTTCAAAAGTGTCTTAAACTGCTGTAATATCTGTTGTTTATTCTTGGACAATACAAACTCTGTAGTCATGTTACCACCATCTGATGACATCACTGACATGGTAGTGCCTCAGTATTACATCAGTACTTTCTGTATAACTTAACAAACGTTCAGTGTTTACTTGATAAGTTCTATTTTTTCAAATACTATAGATTGTTATAATTATAATGTTTAGCTATTGAGATACAGAAATGTATGCACATCTCCCAGCAGTTAATATGTTAATAGTAAAATGTTTCATGTTGATAGAGGCTGCTGTTTGCTTTATTTCATTCCTGATCTTCAGCAGGTTGTGTGTTACTGTCAGGAGAGAGAAGTTCTACTGCTGGTTATGCTTGTTTAACACAATCTAATGGTTTCCACATGACAGGACAGGAAGTTGTAATTGCTCTTCTACTGAGACAAAAAATCTTTA
Organism: Ambastaia sidthimunki; assembly: GCA_036877625.1. Lineage (NCBI taxonomy): Eukaryota > Metazoa > Chordata > Actinopteri > Cypriniformes > Botiidae > Ambastaia > Ambastaia sidthimunki. The sequence goes on from JAZGTK010016766.1 coordinate 9,383, forward strand.
ATCATTGTCAACATTTTCACTCTTTCTGTGAAAATGACTGAAGCTTAGATCTTGACAGATCCATTCGCCCTCACTTTCATCTTATGAAAAAGAGTGACCGAAAGAGAGAGAGAGAGAAAGAGAGAGGGAGAGAGAGAGATAGAGGGAGAGAGAGAGTTATACTGGGTAAAAGTTTCAATAGCTTAATAAATGAAGGTAGATTAAATAGAGGATAATGTGTACAAATTGGTCAAATTACTTTTTACTGAACCAACTGAAATATCTTTCCTGTTTTCAGACTAAGAAAAGCTATAAATTCTTCATTATTCTCACATTCCAAGCCATCAGAGAAATGAACTTGTTTACATTTTTTACATTTTTAAACTGACCATCAGAGCTTAATAGTTCAGTGATTAAAGTCACATCTGACAGTCTGAATACAAAAGACAGTGATTATATAAACTATCCAGATTTGTCTATTGGTTTTGTAAATCTTTCGTCTCATACCTCTAAACATCAGCTGCACTTGGGCATTGAACACAAAAGACCGTGTGCCTGGAATGTAAACAAACAAACCTTACAACGAATGGAAATGTTTATTGTAAACTTGCGCAGATGAATTTGATCTGCATGTTAAGTTTGAAAGCTTCATCTTGTGAGACTGAATGAAGAGTGAGAGAGGAAAGCTCTGAGGAAAAGAGCCGTGATTCACACACAGCTGTCAGAGCCGAGCAGTGTTGAGCCTTAATGAGACAGACTGGAGGACGAGCAGCCAGAAATCCAGACAGACAGAAAGAGAGACAGACAGACAGAGAGAGAGACAGAGAGAGAAAGACAGATAGGAGGGAGATGAAGTTCTTAGCTGTGGTATTGTGGAAAAATAAACAACGTGAGACATGACAGGAATTTTGTATTTTTAATTGTATTTTAATAACTGTTTTTGTTCAAAGCACATTTTTAATTGGACCATTAAAGTTGTGCAACTATTTTTTAAATGATGTAATTATTTCTTCAGTCAAACTGACCTCTGAACAGTTACAGTATTACTTTAAACTGTAACAGCATCTAACTGCATCTTCTCACATTGTCTTCACATTACTGTCTTTAAGAAAAACTACACGAGGGACAAAAACTTTACCTTTAGATTGTAGCCCAGACAGAAATCAAGCATAACTTGATCATGGCTGATACATTCTCTCACAGCTTCTGACTAAAATAAAGATTATAAAGCCAGAATGTGTTTCTTAATAGAATGTTGTGAAATGAATTTGCTTAGCAGTGAGTGAAGCCGCACGTACTGCATCTATTACACATGATGGAACAGATCTGCAGTCTGTGGAAAACATTAGCCATGACTATTATTCAGCACTGAAGAGACCCAGAGAAGTTGAGAGCAAACACAGCTGCCAAAAGCACAGCAGGGCAAAATGCTCTTTATATAACCTGTACCTGAGCCAACTGTATTTGCGGTTGTGGAGATTTCTCCTCGCTTGAGTCACTAAGATCAGTTGCTCCAGGTTATTTGTCCTTGTGCTCTTTCAATCCTTTTCTGTTGCTCGATGTGTTCTGCTTATATTCCCTTAAAGCACTCAGAGACCTGCACAAACACTGCAGTCAGTCTCCACAGACCTCACTGCCCAACCAACAGAAACAGTCAGTCCGGCTGATACTGCTTTACCTCTGACCTTTGGCTGTGCTCAGAGGACTTTAGCAGCCTGAGATTGTTGGTCTGGACTTGTCTTCTGTGTTTGCTAAGAGAAGCTGCACAGAAAAAAAACACTTGTTTATTTGTGAGGGGGAAATCTTGGCTTTTGACTAAGGCTGTTCGACTAAATCATCTTCCGCAGTACAGTACAGTAGTGCAGTACAGTATTCATTTACTGTAAGCTGTAAGGCAATAAATGTGTTTTATAATTTTGTTGGTGTAATTTGGTCAGTCAGGGCTTTGGTCTACCGGTTAGCAGTTCGATACATTGTGTGGGAACTATTGGTTCTACAAAATATTTGCATACTGAATTGAATACAATAATGATTCTTTTTCATTTCTTTCTGCAGATTCCTGTGAATCTGTCTATCATTGTTTATTTCATAAGATTTTCATCTATGTTTGAGTTTTTTTTTTTACTTTTAATACTTTTACCTAAAGCGTTAAACCTTTTTATACCATTTTGGCATTGCAAATCTAGACATTTCATGCTATTTATTCTTTATCTTGTGCCACTTTCCATCAGTTATCACTCTGAGAACGTGCTAGTCAAATCAGGAGCTTTTTTTAGGTGAAACATTTAAAACAGTCAGAGTTATGTAGCAATCATCTGAAGAGGGAATTTGTCTGTTTTTTAGTCTGACTTAATCTCTAGTTGCTGGTGTGAGATCAGTTCTGTGGCTGTTTGTGTGATGGGCTGTTAGGAACGAGCTGATCCCAGTGCATTAGTTGGAGGGGTCAAAATGAACAGAAATCATCAGCCCTGTGTTTAAATATGGCAGTGGTCAATCAATCACACTTCAAATATTGTGTATGGAGGCAGAAAGAGTTTGTAACCATTGTGGCTCTTAAGATAAAATGTTAAACGTGTGCAATACAACACCTACTATGCTGGAATGTCAACAAGATAATGACACTAAAGACCTGCCATAGAACAATTCCACCAGAGTAAATCTTTGCGTTTTACATGCTGTGCTGCCATTCTTTTGAGTATTTTCAGATGTCATACAGCAATACAATCCTTACACCCCCCATCTGAGGGCTATGTATGTAAGAAATCACAAGTAAATGGCTCAAAAGTGCAAAAAACTAAAAGAAATACAAATGAAATCATTTTTTTCCTACATTTTTTATTTATTACAGAAATATGACAAATGTAAACCTCAAAGTTGTCAATGTAAAAGACTTGCATAAAACACTTTAAAACTACACAAAATTGATTTGGACTGTGTACATAAATTAATTTGTGAGATACACTAATTTTTATAAACAGTCAAACTAGAAAAGAAGATGAGGAGTCTGATATTCTTGTTATAAAAAAATTAAAAAAGCCTGTACATTATTAGACCTAAACACACTGCACTGAAAAAAAAATTTCATTTGAACCAATTAACAAAATTTAGGGTAATGGTTCACATCTATATTTTATGACTTGTACCAATTAAAAATAAATAACTTGCCCTAAACAATATTTTCTATGTCTATAAAAACTATTTTGTAAAACCTGATA
>JAZGTK010016767.1:0-12576 GCA_036877625.1 Ambastaia sidthimunki
AATGAATGAATGAATCCATCTGAACATATGACTTTGGTATGGCTCTTCTCCAGCAGAGGAGACATCCTGCCCTGTGTTGTGGCATCTGTGGCTGTTTGTCTTGGCAAACCATCACAAGGCAGGTGTAGGAAAAGATTAAAGAGAGACGTTACACACTCAGAACACACAAAGGTCATTCCTTATGTCTGTCACATCTGTCCTCCACACCTGTCATGTTATAAAAACAGTTCACCCAACCATAAAAAGACAAACCTGAAATGAACAGCTTTTCATCACGACCTCTGTTGTGAAATTCAAAGGCTGCTTATTAGATCAATAAATATATATGAATAAAGGAAAGTCATATTATTATATTATGCAACACATTATTCACAGAAAGCTTACAAACTTTGCCCAAATCTTTCTGTAAGAACAAATGGTGCAACCAAATGACGAGTAGGCCCCTAGTGTGACCTTTACATCTCAATTTAAGTAAGACTTCAAGAAGTAAAGTGTGTCGCTTCACCTCAACTGCCTGAGGTAAAAATAACAAATTGACTCCATTTCTTTATACAACAGCAAGTGAAAGTGCATAATTAGACATAATAGCTTTGCGCTTCTCTGTATCTGTTTATTTTTACTCTTAAATAGATCTCGCAATACACGTGACTCACACCATATCTTGCAACTTATGTGCAACTTTATTATTATTACACCCCGATAATAATCAAAAGAAAACAACCACGCAACAAATAAATTCAGACATCAAAAGAGTTACATGGCCATAATATGCAACTCAGAATATAGATAACAGGAATTTGCATGTCTATCCAGATGTTTGGGGGGAAGTTTATTTGATTTACAGACAATGGAGCCGTCAGCACAAGTCGTTGTCGTCAGAGCTGTTTATTTACTGCCGCGAGCAGACGCTGGAATTCTGCTCATTTGAATAGCGATCAGATTTTCACTGCAACTCAGTGTGAATGATGTTATATGGAAATCTGTTATATGGAGAGTAGTGTGTTGTATAATGTAATGTTGAATATGTTTAAGTATTTAATATACTTTATACGCTGGTGGGGGTGGGGCTAAGGCAACTTTCTGTAGCTCAGCTGGTATAGTGTGGAGTTTGTAATACAACAGTTGTGGGTTCAGTCCCAGGAAACACAAACACACAGATATGTTGCTTTGGATTGAACCATCTGCCCCATGTAAAAATGGCTAAAAATACATTTGTTTCTCCACACTAGAGCAAAAATGGGTGTGGTGTCACACAGTCTCCACCAATCAACATTGTGGATGTTTAATGCCACTTTTAAATAACTTCTTGGCTGTTCCACACACAGTTATTATATGCCTTTAAAAAACTTAGTAGTGCATATCCATGTCACATTGAATATACTTTAATGATACATTTATTGAGTGTTTTGTCCTTTTTACAGCTTAAAATGTTAACTGTTGTTGTACAGAAAGTTGTACAGAAAATTTCTGCTTTGTAATGCACTGTAAGAAAAAAACATGGGATTGCAAAAACATGAGGGTCAGATTTTTACGACAGATTTTTATTTAGGTGAACTGTCCTTTTAAGTCCTGAGAGTGGCATGTGAGAGTTGTGTGCTGTAGTGGTTAAGGATCTAGGCTGGTAACCAAAGGTTATAGGTTCAAATCCTGCAAGGAGTGATCAATAAGCAATTACCACTGTGCCTTGAACAAGGCACTTAACCTCAGGGTTGCTCCAGGGAGATTGTCTGTGTAATAAAGGCACTGTAAGTGCCTGGATAAAAGTATCTGCTAAATCACTTATTTACAGCTTGATCTTGCGCTGTGAGGTGTTTCAAACTTTGAGTACTGAGGACACTGTGAGTCAATAGCACATTTGTCTGTTTATGGTCGAACTTTGTCTGTCAGTTTCCTTTAATGATGGCTGACCTACAATTTAAACCTAAATTGAAAACAATAAAATCTGTCAACATATCAATGCATCAACACTAACAGTCAAAAGTCTGCTATGTATGGTTACCTATGATTAATAATTCATTACAAAACTAAAATTATTAAAAAAACAGGTTGTTAATAAAATGGATGAGTTGGACCTTATTTAATAATATATTTTTACTTTTTATTATTATTTTATTTATACTTTTTTCATCACTACACAATCCATAAATTTCCATTTGTGTTATTTCACAGATTTGACTTCACTGTTCTATGTAAAAACTATGCGTCAGGTGTATTCAAACGTTGGACTGGTACTGAACTAGTACTTTGGACTAGTAGTCTTGGGCTGCATTAGAAAGAACATAACATAATCTTTCATGATTATATACAAGTTTCCAATAAATGACTATTTTAATTCTGATCTAATTTATTAATTGATAGAATAACCTTTTAAATGTACAGAAATGTGGAATTGCATTTAAATCCTACAGCTGAAATCATTTCATTGCGTCCCATCCATCACAAGGAAAGCACTTTAATCATCCATGTGACCTCATCATCCCCATCCCTCAGCCTTTCCATCTTTATCGCATGGACCGTTGGAAAAATGAGTGGGTTGGGGAGGGAGTGTATATCGAGATTGGAGGACTGATTATATTTTTCTCCACTTGAAAGCAATGGATAGGGAGGTGGCCCTGGTTAAGACAGACCAATCTGTAATTCCCCAGGATGTTAATGAGGCCGCTGGGCTGGTGATGAATGTTGAGGTTGGGACCAAGGCTGAGCTCTCGCTTTTATCTCCACCCACGTCACGCAGAATGTCTCCTGATCTTTGCCTTCTCGGCTCAAGGTCCGTTTTGCAGATCCATCATGGTTTTGATTTTTGATAGACTGTCTACTGCAAACACCAGGGCAACAGGAGGTCACGACCTTTCAGTCTGCCACCACACCAGCCTCTTCAAGACAAATGCCATTGCTCACCATTCACCTCCCATTGTGGAGCTCACAGTCCTGCCCTCTGGATAACCTTGTGGGCTGGCTGTTGCTGTTGATGTCACATCACTTAAGAAAGGCGATATTTCAATTCCATTGAGTTGTTTTAATTAGAAAATGTAGTGACGCAGCTAATGTCTGCTTTGAGTCATGTGTTTGGCTTTCACTGTCCCTTTTAATAAATCAGTCACATAAACAGACAAAACAGAAACATTAGTGTGTATAAATTACGTTATTTAATAAGGAAGGGAAAAATTAAAATTGGAAAACAGGAAAGAAAACTGGAGGCTGAATGTTCTATGACATTTAGAAATAAATATTTGAGCAAATCATAACACTGTAATGTCACAGTAATGGACTTTATAAACTTTTACATTCATTGTTTGCTCATAAATGGGCTAGAATGGAAGTTTGTGGTGGTATGAGTTTACATTACTTGACGTGTATGGCCCTCTAAATAAGATCTTTATGACTAATGATTTCCTGTTTGCTGGGTTTATTGTATATACTTTGCTTAATGTTCAGGGCTTGTAGCTAATATCAGTGTGCCTCCCATTGCCACAAGCATTCGTGCTGTGCAGTTTTATTCTAGTGTTAGAAATGCCACTAGTTTTTATTTAAATATATTTTTTTTCTTTTAAAACATGTCACAAATTATTCCATCTGCTTTTGATGAAATATAGACCCTATTATACTTCATCAGACACCCCAACATATTAGGTAAGGCAAGGCAACAATATAAAATACTTGCATACAAAGGAATGTGCTATAAACGCACCATTGTTGATTCATTTAGCATTAAACTGTAACTACTGTACCATCACTTGAGCTTATCTAACAAAAATGATTTACTGCAAGTTTTCAGCTTTGTTACACTTTTTGTGACCTTGATGCAGAGATGTGCAGTTTAGAAACACCTTAAAAACAACAGCAGTCTTTCATTTACAGTTTTAATGCGTCAGCTTCATCCTGTAGGTACCGCCACATGCCTGTTCTCCCCATGACAACAGATTGATTTATCTTGCACGAGTATGACAACAAGGCGCATCCTCAAGATAGACGCTTTCATGCGCAGCGCCCTTTATGCATCTACGCCCCTAAGGCGCTTCCTCGGGACACAGTTGTGCGAATGGGCGGCTGCCTTTTACTGTTTTATCGTGTCTACAGTGCAACCTACACATCCCCAGAGAGGTTTGGGATGAGCTTAGCCAAACCATGCAGAAAAATGTCAGCCGCCCTCTTGTCTAAACCAGCTTTTATCCCTGAACTGCTTTCTTCCTCTCCTTGTTTATTTAGAGGCTGAAGAAACGCGTACAGTCACCGCTGTAATGCAACAGCAGTGTAATATCCTCCCGGTGCGATACTGTATTCACCCGAATTGCACCTCGATGCATGTCGCCCGATCCGCGGGGAGATTTTCGGCAAGCTGTAATGTGTTTCAGATTAATAGCGTCCGGGAGGAGCAATAAAAACATGCTGACTGATCGTCTTCACGTCTTCATCTGGCTTTGACATTCAGACGCGATGTTTCCGAGCCGCTTTCGTTTGGTAAACGACCACAACGCTGCGTTTTTTTTTTTTTAAAGTGTCTTTAATGTGGTGAGTTATTCGCTTAAATAAAAATAGAACATATTTTTTTCCACCTACAGCCTTTTTATTCTCCGAAGCAATTAATTACATCTCAATTACTTACAGCAGACTATTTGTCAACTTTGATTTATCATAATTGTGGGCAAGTTGTATTAAAAGGACACTTTTTGACACCCACACAACAGTCTAAGGACACAATTGCATTTCCACTTAATTTGGTTGCATCACTTACGAACGAAGAGTACAAACGACGAGATTATGTACCGTAAAGAATTCTGTGTCTTTGTTAAGTGGAGAACCAGGAAGATAGGAAAAAAACACTGACACTATAGATCTACCGCTTGCTCATGGTCATATTTCACTGCAGACACACACTGTGGAATTTCCTCTTCTCCTTATTGACTCGGTTATTTGTCATTCCCTTTGCAAAGGTGTCTGGCAATATTTCAGCAGGCGTGTTGCTACGTTTTTAATAAAAAATCTGGGTGCAAGGACAGAGGCCTCTGAATACATATAAAGGAGGACTTGATGTTCTCTGATCCAATGATAAGTTTACTTAGGCTTGAAAAGACCTTGCAAGCTGGAATAGCAGCTAACTGGCGTTAACACTTCAGAACCAATAAACTGGCCATACAACAGAGATGAAAGTTCTCTCACATCACTTTATGTCCAGCAGGGTAATTATGGTTTTGAAAATGTCTCACCTTAGATATTTTTAACAGCAGCAAAAATATTCTGCCTATGATGACATGGTACAAGATTTACATAAAGTGTGCCTAAATGTCACACACAAAATGGTGGACTGTAGTTGTTTGTAGAACATGTCAATCAAACACCCACTTCCTGTCTATCTGGGCTTTTGTTTTGACAGAATATATTTATAGGTAAACGTCAGGCTTTAGATTAATTAAATCAGCCCATCAAGAATTAATTAAACTTATGACAACTGCTGTAATTTTCTCTGTAAGTCTATTTAGCTTTTAATGCAAATTTATGGTTTTAATTTAGCATTTATTCTCCTGCAAACTCCCATTTTATTTTTACTTTCGTTAAATAAAACTTAAGTGTTAAACGTGCTTTAACACTTCATACCCAATAAACGACGACAAACTGGCCATACAACAGAAACCAAAGCACTTACGACAACAACCCTCCCTCAATGTGCTTTAATGTGCATGAGTTAAGACATAAATGCAAAACGTTAGAAAGAAAGAAAAATGCTGCCTCTATGGTTTCTGTAGCCATTTCTCACTCTACATTATCATTTTGATGCCCACCATCTGTTCACCGCTTTCTCTTCACATTTCTCACCAGGTTTGTTCCACCAGAGCACCATAAGGTGAGAGAAGCAGGGAGCAGGTGAGACTGCAGAGACACTGAAATAATGAGAGGTGAGGTGAAGGGGTGGAAATTTGCTTGTGTGGGCTGCTAAGCTCCCGACCTTTATATAATCAGGACTTTCTGTTCGGATTACTCACGACGCTTTGTCAGACACAAAGCCGTCTGGTTATGAGAACATTTTGAGCAGCCGAGAAGTGCTTAGTGGTTATTGAGACAATAAATTCCTGTGGAATTCTTCTATTGCTCAAGTTAAATCAGAATGTTTTTCTTCTGCTGTTTGTTAACTGCACGTCTTCTCTCCAAAACTCTGCCTTTCAAAGACATGTCAGCCAATGCAATGTCAGCAAAACCAAGCTGAGGAATAAATGACAGACAGAGAACATTTCTTATTGGTTAGTTTTCTGATTGCCTGTTTATAAAGTTTGGTGCCCCCAATGAAGTGTTTTAAGGTTAGCTGTTAAGATTTTAGTGTATTTTAGTGTAGAAAGAGCAGAGTCAAAAAGCCTGCACTTTATCTATACAAACAAATTATTTTATTGTGTATCATTTCCAATAAGGTTGTAATAGTCAAATCAAGTCTTTGTAGGAGGCCAAGAGGATTTTATTCCTAAAATGTTTTAAACATCATTTGTACCACGTTTCCTCCCCATCATGAATTCTGATCTGAGGTGATGAAAATTCATTTTTTCATGATCGTATAGGGAAATAGAAGAAATAAAACGGATAATTTTGTGATGCATGTATATCCACTGCTGACATGTTGTACAGAAATTAAATTTCACACTTTTCCTCTCTACCTTCCCCAGAAATGTAACTCTGTGACCCTCAAATCATCAAGACAGGTGGATCTGTCCCAGCCACTGGGATTCACCCTCTCCCTCTTGTTTTATCCATAACCAGCAGGTTAATTTAATTATGTTTTGATAGAGAGCAGTCAATTTCACAGTCAGGCACATAACAGAACCTAAAAATTGTGGCCCCGTAGGTATGAAATATGAGGCAATAACCTATAATGTAATGAAGTCACCTTCAGAGCAGGACCTCTGTCACTGAGGTAATAATGAATTATAACAAGCATAATAGTATTTGGGTTTGACATGGCAGGCACTGGGTAAAATGAAATATAAAAGAGTGAGTTACATTCTCAGGAAACTGAAAGTCTGCTGGTAAATCCATCAGTGTGGCACTTTCATTGTTGACTCCACAATAAGACATATGCTAGACCAATGAATCAGTCATAATCGGTCATTGGCTGGAATTATTTGAACCTATAGAGCCATTAGCATAATATGGTGACCTGAAATGTAAGGTTTTCTGTCCTGTTTTCTTTTTCTTTCTTTTGAATGTATCCTCTTAAAAAGTTTATGGCGTGTATGGTTCTATGAACTGTATGAGGTTCTATGAGGTCAGGTTGTACGGTTCTATGAACCTGTAACATCCATAGAACCATTGCATAAAAGGTTCTTGGTCGTCAAAAAGACTCTTTAGTCTTTATAAAGATTAGAAAAGTGCATTTTAAGTAATGTTTTGCCAAGAAGCAAAACCTCTTTACCTCTTACTAATGAGACTCTGCACTCTACTTGACTTAAAAATCTGAATATGTCAGACACCTGTTGACTTAAGAATGTGAATGTCAGACCTTTTTCTTTCTTCCCCTCTCTCTCTCTCTCTCTCTCTCTCTCTCTTTCTCTCTATCCTGGAAAATCTTACACTTTCCTATTTACCACTTACATCATGTTATATTCCATTCCTCATGGTGTGAGCAGTACAATTTGATCATTGTGGTGTGAATTATGAACGTGCCCACATGCTGGTGGGAGGAGCTTTGTAGGCCACACCCAAAACCGTGTCCAGAAATGATTTTTGCAAATGCAGTTAAAACAGCTAAATGGTTTTAGGCCATAATGACTTACTAACAATGACCAAATGGTGCTCACTAAATAGCCTAATGCTGTTCTATTAAAGCAATGAATGCAAGTACCAGACAGTATGTAAATGGGAGTATTTTCAACATTCATTCTATCACAGTAAATCTGCCAAATATTTGCCTTTGCCAATGTCTCTCATTTTTCAGTTAATAAATAATGCAACTTATTTGCATGTTTTGATGGGAATTAGGTTATAGAATTAGAGAGTCCTTCATTTAAAAACAGCATGATGTAATTACTGCTCTCTGACTTTACACTGAGAAACTGTTTTTTTTGTAATAAAATGGAATGCATATAGATGAGACGGCCATATAACAAAGCCAGCAGTGTGTTGTTTTGAGCAGAGAAGGCGTCCGATGGCCACTTGAGATGATAATGAGATTTTTACTAATCTCGAATGTGTCTGTTGGGTTCAACAGAGCTTTATTACAGCATCACCTCACGCTCATTTATATGGAGGACAGGTCAAGCAGTCAATGTAGCCAGTGAAACAATATTCAGCACTACTAAGTGGAAAGTACAATAGTTTAAATTCAAACGTTAAACACATTTTGCCTCAGACGTTGAATTATTATACAAACCTGGTTCAAAATATAGATATATTTAGTAAACAAAGAGTTTTAAACTTCCATTATAGAACATTTAATATGTTGATTGCAACGTGTTGCTTCTTAAAACTGTCATGTCATATTTTTGAGCCAAGTGGAGTTTTAATGCAACTTCTAAAAATTTTATCTTTTAAAATTAAGTTATATGATTATGGTGCGTTTAAACAGCGTTTGGCTAAATGCCATTTGCATGTCTACTGTATATACGGTCAGTCCAATCAAATCACACCTTCTGCAGAACATTTGGTTCAAAATGGGAAAACTGTCATCATGTACCCACGCTCATGTCACTTCAAATGCATGTGTGTGTTTTTCTTTGGAACACAAAAGCAGTTATTATCAAAATGTCATTTTTTCACACAACAGAAATGCACATGTGATGAGTAGCTCTCAAGTCCACGTGCCATTTTGGAAATGATTTATTAAAAACAAATTATATATTAGGTGTGGATTTGAACCCAGGCCCAGAAGCTCACAAGTTAAAAGCTATACTATTACAAAGAAGCACTATGGTGTTTTTTATGGTGTTTTTTGTTATGATGCCTTTAGGACACCAAGTTTACCAGGACTGCCACTGGTGGCCCCTTAAAATAACAGGTGTGTGAAGCCCCTTTGTTTCCCATAATGTAATCTAACATAATATAATATGATTTTTAACAAATATGTTGATTTATATATAAATGTATATATATTGAGTTATAAAATATTTTCCTTGCACCGTGAATGTGTGTATACATCTCTTTTGTTATTTAAAGGATTTTAATATAATAATTTTTTTATATATCCAAAATTCTTGAATCATGATTATTAGGATTTAATATTTAAAATATTAACATTGTCATGTCATGAAAAGGGTAAAATATCTGATATTTTCAGTAAACTTACTGGGTCTAGACAGACTGTTCCCTGTGATGATATTTCTCATTTTATGGCTATCCTGTCATAAGATATCAAAATGGCTACATGTTTTGTACACCACACAGGCTTTGATTTGTTGTGTAAATAACAAAACGTCTTGTTTTGTTTGTTCTGAAAAGTTACACCACCTAGACATTAAACCCAGCAAAAGTAAATTGTAATAATTTTAATTGCCAAAAGCATTGTAGAATTAAATTGCCTTTACTAAATTATGTAAAATACATTTGATCATGTGATCATGATCATTAATTCTATGTTGAACACAGCCCACCTCATATTGGATCTATTCCACCCTGTAGCCACACTGACCGCCATCATTAAACTACAGGGAACTGCTATCTCACCCTCTTGTGTGGATCCTGTGGGCTTAAACCAATTAGCTTGTCCTCTTTATCTCAAGTGACCAATAAATCAGTCTGCCGGCAGACTGTGAATGGGCCGCACACTCAAATCTATAGAGCATGTACGAAGGACACAGAAACGCATGATTAATACCAATTGAATGGCCTCCATAATGGTGCAGGATATATGAATAGGAAGTGTATGTATATGTTCTATTTATATAAGCGGTGCTTCATAAATCATTTGTAATCTGTGGTAATTTGCGCCTCTATGTGGTAAGTACCTTATACAGCCCCATTTACTGGTATTGATGTTTTTAACAGCTGATTTCATTGTCTGTATGCCATAAAAAATCCAATTATTTTTCATCAGCCCAAAAGCTTGTAATTCACAGTCCGATTATGTGTTGGAGTGGCACGCAAACTTCAAGGGGTTTTAGCTAAAGCCCCTGATCTTTAATTTTACGACTCAATTAAACGAGACAAGAATTACAGAGGTGTGTGTGATTAACTTTTTAATCTGGTCACAACTATGAAATGCATTTTTGTAAAGCGAATTAAAGTGACAAGCCTGTGTTCTCCGTCATTTCCTTTGATAATCTGCAAAATGTGCAAAACATAATCAGACTGTTTGACAAAGCTTTGTTTTTTTTCCCTAACAGGGAGATTAATGACGCCGTGATGACTGAAAATGAGAAACTTAGTGGCACTACTAGGATTTCATTTTGGGGTGAACTATCCCTTTAATGTTCCTATTCACACTTTTTCTATGTAGAACACTTAATTAGCCAATAGTCAATTTGATTAAAATGTAAAAGCCAATCACATCCTACTTTTAATGATTTTCTATTGGGTGAACAGGTCTCCACCTGTAGCCACGCCCCTTTACAAACGTGGCAGTTGCAGCTGCAAAGAACCAAAGGGCCTGGATGTGACACATTGTGACACAATGTCTCATAGTTCCCCAAATATAACTTGCTAACATCACTGTACAGGTGCCAGGAAACTAAAATAGAATAAACTGTTCTTCCTGAGAAAGGAGAGGGTGTCTGGGTGTCTGAATTGGTGCTCTTGACGCAACTCCTTAAAAACTGAGTACATTAAGATTTGAATACAGCCTCTCAGATATTGTTTCTGTCTAAATATATCCAGCCTTGGCACAAAGGGTCAAAGACTTACAAGCAGCTGGAGGGAAGGACGTTACTGAGTGGCGCAGTTCTTGTGGAGCGGTTGTGTAATCTGTCAAGTGTTTCCTGTTCATTCAGGCCAACAATAAACCATCAAGCTGCCACTCTACAGAGAAAGATACTCCCACTTTTATTGAGTTTATGACACACGAAGCCTGACAGCTGACGTCATGACACCCTGAATGAAGATGAATGTCGCATGACTTTCACATGATAAATTATATGGTAATCTAAGGGTCAAGGTTTAGATGGTTAGCTTTGGCAATTAGTCTTTCCCAGTAAATGTAGTTGTAACTCATACATCAGAGGTACACTGAAATCAGAATGCATTGTGGGTATATTTAACAGAACAAATGCAGGTAATGACATGTATGCTTAGAATTAATACACCGCCACAAAGGTCAAGATCACTATTTAGGTAATAGAGAGTGAGACATGGCTAGAGAATGACTAGTCACATGGTATTTATAGCTGAGGTGACTGGCTGAAAAAGGTATTTACTGTTTATTAACAAAGATAGCACAATGCAAGACAAGTATTTCTGAATGCAGAGACCAAACAGCTGCCATTGAGGTAACTGGAAAACTGTATAACTGGACTTTGTAATGTAGAAATGTAAATTTCATAAATAGTAATATATTACCATGTTAAATAATGGAAGTATTTGATTAGATATGCAAATTGATTAATATTTAGCTTTATTTGTTAAATGCGTCTCACAAAGTCATGACACACACACATAAAGCAAATTATGCAATTGTGACATCATTAGCCTGTTTTTAACATTTAATTGATGTTAAATTGCTTTAATACATCAAAATTATTCAAAGTTTACATTAACAAATAAGATTCTCAACAAATCGTTAATACTTGTGTCTGGTTTTGCCCATAATGAAAATAGTCTATAAATAATATTTTAATCATCCTTATAAAATTTGTCAAATGCTGAAGTCAGTAATATGTAACCTTGATCTCGAAACGATATATAGAGACAAAGTTAGTAAGATGTACTAATCACGTTCAAACAACTTTATAATTTATAACTGGTTATAGTTACATTCCTTATTTGTTTCTCCCCAAGAACGTTTCCTTCTAATTGTCTTATGCAATTACCCGTGACTTCATAGGGTGAGAAATATTATTCTTTAATTGTCTGTTTTCTCTGGAGAAACAAGTTGAGATGATGTTCTATATAATTACCACAGACAAGCCAAGAAACATCTTATGAAATGTTAATGATACTCTTTCAGAAACACTTATCAGGAGGTTAATGAATAATTATTACATGCTTTACATCCCTGCTCTCAGGAAAGATCACATTACCGTTACATTTAGTAAGAGCAGAAAATGAATCATAGATTTTCACTGTAATGATGCTGCTGTTGGAATACTAAGAACAGCTGTATGTGCATAATGTACTGTGATGTCACAGCCTTATACAGTATGTACATAGATGAACTATTTCATTTTTTACTGGATATTTTTAGATGTTCTCTAGACAAAGTGTATTATTTGAGATTATTAGAGATCCAAAAATAAAATATTACATTATTTTATTTTACTTGTAAAGCTAAGGTTACTTACACAGGTGCTAGCCACATAAAGAAAAGCTTAAATATTTGGCTTTAAAACACAAAAAAAACACAAAATATTTGGATTTAGAATAAATATTTTATTTATTATTTTATTATGTAAAAGACTTAAAGCTGCAATGTGTAACTTTTTTGGTTAAGATAAACAAAAATCAGTTATT
>JAZGTK010016768.1:0-12576 GCA_036877625.1 Ambastaia sidthimunki
GCTTTTCTTTAGTGCATACAGAAGCATGTGAACACGCTTTTCTTTAGTGCATACAGAAGCATGTGAACACGCTTTTCTAAGTGCACACAGATGCATGCGATCACACATGAACACGCTTTTCGTTAGTGCACACTTACTCCTCACCGCCACAAGAGGCTACGCGGGCTGCGCGCAGTCAGACGCGCGCTCCGGCGGCTGGAGAGAGAAAGGGACTCTAATCACGGCGCGGCGACGGAAAGGAGCGCACGCTGCGCATCGCATCGCGTCTGTCCCCATCACTTTCACTGCGCCGCATTGAGGATCGTACAGTTACAGAGGAAAAGCACAAATTACCAGTAACTCAGTGCGTAAAATTCCCATCCGAGGCGGCTTTATACTGCCTGCGCTTCAGGTAATGCTCGTCTCAGTAAACTTACTTATGTTTGCCAATATATATTTGCTGTTATTAGAATCTCTTGCAGACAGTGTCATTTATTGAAGTGTGTTATATTTGTGGAGACGCATTGAACAGGCCGATGGCGTTTACACGCATTTCAACGGGAAATTTGTAACTTGTTGCCGCTAGTTTGTGTCGGAAACAACACGCTGTTGTGTCTTCATTGCGTCTTTTGTTTCGGATATGAAACGAATATGTGTTTTTGCCTTGTTTAAAAGTTGAACAGAGTTACAGGTATTTTAATTCACCGGCTGGTGTGTCTATAATCTTCTGTTGATCATTATTAAAATCTGCTATACAGGCAGAAATAGGTGCATTGTTGGCGTGATGTATCGCTTCAGATGGCAGATCATTTAAAGCAATGCAGATCAAATGCTGCCTAAAGAGGGAAAAATTGTAAACTTGGCAGTATATATTCTATATACTAAAATATTTGAGCTACCTACATACTTCAAGATCAGATTTATCTGAAAGGCTTTTTGTGTTTATTTTTTCATTGAACGATGATTGTCAAGGTTACAGTAAAGATGGAACAATTACTTACTATTAATTAAGTATTTAAGCTTAAACAATGTAGTCTAGAATAAACCAATAGTCTCTTAGTTTGCTTGTCTAAACTGAACATTGAATTCTTTGTGTGGAGTCCATGAGGGTCCCTGCAAGACAGAAATGATGATATTTTTGGAGTTGCAATTATAAATGAGATCAGCGTGAGTCTTATAACCCGTCTTTCTATTAGCTGAGAAATACTGCAATTATAACACTCTCCAGTGTCTGAATTTAGATTTAAATAGGCTAATAACTCACTTTTGTTTTCTCTTTGTGGTGCATTTAAATGATTTGCGTTGAGTGTGTGAGATGTAGACTTCATGCAAGGACATTAACTCTTCATGTAGTTACTTCAGTCATGGTGACAGGTTAGTGAATCTGTGCTTGTGTTCAGAGTTCTGAAAAATGAAGCTGATTATCTTTTATCGAGGAACAAAGCAACCGCATGTTAAATTTCTGGTGTCCACTGTGTGTTCACTGATATTGTGGTGCAGCAGATCTTTGCCTGGCTGTTGTATATTTGATGCATCTGGATTGTTTAATAACTTCATTTTGCGCTGGGTGTTTGCACGATTCTTTATCTTGTAGTTAACAGTGAGTGCAGGACAGCTGTGACCGCATGGTGCTTAGCCACATCGATAAGTCGACATCTCTAAAGGTTTCTTTCCTGAGTGAGCACAAACCTTTAATGTCTCGTACGTGTGTGTGGGGAAAAACACGGTTTAGCCAGAAAGGCAGCGTGTGAAGTTGACGGCTGTTCCTTCATGCTCAGCCTGTGCGGTTTTTGAACCTTTGACCGTTTGTTGTATGCAGATTACGTGTCAGTTTAATCCTCCAATGTCTCCGCCGTGATCGCGGTTACTGTTGTCATTTACCCGGCTCACCATTGGGCCTCTTGAAGCCTGCTTTGAAATTCAATATCCAATCAGCATTTTACATTATCCAATTAGGCCACTGATCTATGTCCAGAGATGCTTTAAAGCATTTCACTCTGGGATTATCTGCCGCTAATGAAACCTGAGTTGCGTCACTGCACGCTCGCTTGACTGGAATTATCGCATTAATTTTTAATGCAGCCAACAATTATAAACGGGCCGCGGTGGCCTGCTTTCAGTCTATGGCTTTATTTATGCATTTGCGGTGTGATATTGACAGTTATATTGCTCAAGGGGCCAGCCGTATGCAATATAATGAAACGTTTCCCTGAAATGCACCTGTAGAAACTGTCAGCAACATGCTTTGCCCGCATATTTTCCATACCAGCGCACGCATGCTGCGAAGTCGCATAAACTAATGTGTTATAGATTTGTGGTGATTTATGTCTAGTCGCTGGCCGTGCCGCCTTGAGGGGCTCAGACTCCCGCCACGGACACAAGCCCAGTTTTTGATAGATCATGTGGATGAGGGTGCATGCCACGAACAACACTGATTACATTTTACCGGGTCTGAGAATAAACCTTAGCGCACCGGGACCCAGAGACTGGGGGAGGTGATGTATGCTGCCCGAGGGCCGGAGGAGATGACAGATATGGGTTACAAATGCAGGAGGTTTTACGACTCCTGGAGAGAGAGTGTCAGAGCTGTTTAATTGATCCAGGCCTGGCAGCTGCGGTTCAGGGTCACTGTGCTTTTTGCTTTTGCTTTCGGTGCCTCTGCTGCAGAACTTTGCTTAAATTATCCGCTGTGTTACGACCTCACACCTGCTCCGAGATTCAGCGTATGCCAAAGGCGCTCGTTCTCGTGTTTCCGGTCCTGCTCTTTTCCTGCATGTGTGGGCTTTTCACCCACTTCCTGCAGATACAATGGCTGCTTTCTCTGTGTGTTTGTAAAGCGGAGTGGACGATGCACACATGAGATGTATGTGGAAAAGTCTGACCTATTCAATGCAAAGAACCTCAGTGGTTTGTCTGGTTTATTAATATGATTAATATGATCTAAACATCCTCAAAACATGACACATTAACTTTGCATAATGTATTCAGACTTTAAGAAGTAATAGTGTTAGTGTTTTTTCTTATTGTGTTTGCAGTTTTTATAACAATATATGTGCATGCAATATATAAGTTTCTGTCCATTAACAATTTGTCATCTTGTTTTACACACAAACCTCAGTAACCTGTTAGAAAACCAGGTCTTATCTTACACAAATTTAAACATTATATATTTATTGTCCTGCCACTACACAGCTAACAGGCAACATTCTCAGAAGGTTGGTTAACGTTCTCCAAAAAGTTCTCCCAAAGTTCTCCCAAAGTTTTTAAAAAGCTTTCTTGCACTAATATTTGTTTAAGTTATATATCATATATCAGTAGCGTTATGGGTAAGTAATCAGTGGAACATTTATAAATGTTACAGAATAAAAACAATGTTTAAATAATGTTCTTACAACCAAGCAATCTCATTAGCACAACATCTGAAAAATCCGGACGTTCCTAGACTTTTTAAAGGGACGTTTTGAATGTTTTTGTTTACTAATGGAAACATTAGGGAACGTTCTTACAAGCTACAATTATTAGCTGGGTGCACGTCTGTCAGCAGTCAAGCATTCAGACAGCAGTGGATTAAATGAAAGCCTGTGTTTTTTCCAGGTAACAGTGATTACATGCAGGTCAAGTGGCTTTTTCAAATGCATGTTTTTAAGCACCACAACAACAATTCAATAATTACTGTCATTATACTGTCAGTTCATGTTACTGTAACTCAGAGCCCAGCAGAATAAGTGTTTATTTGAATACCGACCAAAAACTGAATTCTGGCACGCCACAAAAAGCCAAAAGCATCGTGCGTTCTTAATTATTCATGTTTAGCATGTGGAGGTGCATGCTGAAATCTTGTAGGATCTCTGTAGGGCTGCTGCGTCGCCTTTTAAAGTCTGTGCATGAAATATTAAGCTTAAAGCCTTCTTAGCTGCAGTTAACTCCGTTTGAGACACGGAATACTAAAATACAAAAAGACTCAGAACCGCTTTGAAATGTCATTTGCTATCATTTGCACTAATGTGCATTCAGTTGCTCACACTTTATCCAAAAATTATACCAGCTATTAAGAAAAGCTACAAAATGATCTGGGATCAGAATTATGATGTAGTGTTTTGTTACAGACGCTCAGTAATTTTTTTTAGGCAAATGTCTTAAATTTCTTTTTAAATTTGCTACATACGCTGTTGATTTGTATACATAAATAGAACATAGAATATTTAGGGGAATATAGTGGATATTTTAGGGGGTATATAACACGTATAAAACAGATAAATATATAAAACATGACAAATGAAAGTTTCAGCTCAGCTTTGAGTGACAAGAGAATTAATAATGATGAAGAAATGTGAAACAGACTTCAGAGAGTGCTTTAATGTTTTATTTCAATGTTGCTCGTCCAGTAGGATGTTACCATGGTAATTTTTCTTGGCTGTATGTGTTGGCATTCGTCAGGAGAAGCAATAAACACATGTATGAATCTCTCACATGGATTCTTGCATGAGTTACATCATCAGACATCATAAAAACACGTCTGTAGTGTTTTTCCTTCTTGGCAAACATACATATATGAATGAGTATTTGAACAATAATTTATTTTAGCACAATTGTTGAGACATTGAGAGTGTAGAACAATAAAATGAAAAATCTCAGACCATTGGCGCTTGGGAGATTTTTGATGATAAATGTTTGTTCATATTGATCTTTGACTTTTAATTGCTGAATGGCATCTTAGCTGAGCACAGATTTCATTGCTCCCCTCTGAGACACTCGTGAGATTACCATCCTAATCTTCATTAAATCTCGTTGCCGTCTGTGATACGATCTCATTTGTAAATGTTCTTTTCTTTCTACAAGACAATATCATGTTTCTTGTATTATTTTGTATAAAGCTGACACTGTAGTCTCTGTTTGCTCCTCCTCTTTAGGCTGACATCACCAAGCTCCTCCCCCTGAAACCACCTGTCACACAGGATTCAGGCAGATCATTTTCTGTTATATGTATTGTGTCATTGGAGATACACTTTGGTTAAATGGGCTGTGAGCAGCATTTCATGTTGACTTCCAGGTGTTTGTTGAAGCACTTCTGGTGAATTGAGAACACAGATCCACTAAAAGCTCTTGTATTTTGTTGTGGTTTTTCATTTGCTCTCTTTCTCACTCACTTTTTCTCCCATTTCCTCTTTAAACACTCGCAAACCTTTTTAAATTGTTTTAATTTTTGCAGAGTTATGTTTGGTTTCCACACCTCAGTGCTCATGTTGAAGACTGACTGCAGGCTAATCCCTGGCCAGTGATAACTGATCTACACAGCATCCATTGGTGTTGGTTGAGGTCGGACGCAGCCTGTAGGCCCGTTCCCCATCCAGCAATGTTTAGCAGCCTCTGGCCTGTTTCCAGTCCATGATTGTTTGGTCTCTAACGGTCTTAAGTGATGAACAGTCATCTTGAACTTTAGCTGCTCAGACTGCAACCCACACAGATACGCACAAAAACACAATCCATTGATAGGCTGATCTTCCCGTTGGTGCTTTGCTTTCGGGAGCCGTCAAAGTAAACCCTCGACTCCAAACTGCTGTGTGAAAATGATTCATATCGTTGAGTTATTGGACACTGTTTACCTCTGTCTTTCAACAGCGTAGGAGTATTAGAGAGATCATTCATATTTTATTATGACTGTTGCGGACAGCCCCAGTGCAGCCTGCAAAATTCCAACATATAGAAATGTGTGTGGTTGACTCTGTGGAATACTGGTCTTTTGGAATTCTGATGCTTGTGGAATTCTGTTCTAGTGGAATTCTTTTCTTGTGGAATATGGTTTTGATTGGGCTCAGGTGATGTTTGATATAATGATATTATTACTCAATATATGAGTCAGTTTTTTAATGTGATGTAGAACTTTTGGCGCCCAAAGCAAGAGAAAGATGAGAGAGATGTCAGAACTGATCAAAAATTATGTCTGTTTGAAAAATAACATCAAAAAGTAAACTATTACCATTTAAATGCAGACATTGTGAAAAAAACTAAAATATTGAAAACTTTCTCTGAGCTTTGATGTTTGCCTCAAGGTATAAAGAGAAGAAAAAATACCACAGAAACTGTTACTATAGTAAAACTGTGTTAAATTGGTATTAGCCACCACTGGTATAAAAACAGAAACTTCTTGGCCTAATAAACAAGATACAAAATTGATTTTGTCTGTATATTAGCTGTACACTAAATATTTACAGTATCTTGTCAGCTGTACAGTATATACTGACTGTATGTCAGCTGTACAGTATATACAGTATATACTGACTGTATGTCTGTGAATGACTGAGGGAGAGTTCAGATGATGTCATACAGTGTGACTCCAGCAGTCTAATGTACTTTTGTTGAATTCATGTTCAGTTCAGGTGGGTGTGAAGCTTGAAAGCTCAGCCAAGTAATGCAAACCGTCACATTGAAATTCAAACTAGGTGGTCTAATGTCTCGTCTGTAAAGGGGAAAGAACAGAACAGACACAAATGAAATCTTGTACAGTAATGACTGAAGACATGCGTATCTCAACATCTCCTAGATACAAACCACTCACCTGCTTCTCAGATGTTTCTCCAGAGTTAAAAAATGAACTTCAGCATGTCTCTGAAGACCAGGTGGTCTTACATGTGCTTTCCACATTATTTTAAAAACTGTATGTCAACAGTTGTGTGTCTTCAGGTCAGTTTAGTCTCTTGTCTTTTACGTCCTGGAAGTCTTGAACCTGCATCAGTCTTCTGCCATTAAATTAACATAAACACACTAATCTCTGATAATGCACAGCATGTTTACACTGTTTAAATGTGTTTTCTCCTTATTCGTGTGTGTGCAGTGTGTGTGTGCAGTGTGTGTGTGCAGTGTGTGTGTGCAGTGTGTGTGTGCAGTGTGTGTGTGCAGTGTGTGTGTGCAGTGTGTGTGTGCAGTGTGTGTGTGCAGTGTTCTGTAATCTAGTTACAGCACAAAAGTTGCACACGTTGAAGTGTCAATATAATGTTGTTCTGATATACAGTTACAGTTTGCAGTTTATTTGTGCATGTAGAAGCTTTTTTGAACGCAATACAGCATGCGGACGGATGATATAATATCTGCTGCCGTGTGTGTGAGTAAATCTCTGACAATAACATTGAATGTATGATTATGTTAATATTATGTTATGTTAATATATTATTGTGATTTTCTGTATAGGGTGTATTCGCCGCAGTGTTTGCATGTTTATGTAGAAACATTTGTAAATATGACAGATATTTTACATGTTGCCATGATGATTGAACGTCCCGATTTTAATCATCTTTGGATTTGTGAATAAATCCAAAACATGAATAAATATTAAGATTGTTCATAAAACTTTTCTCAGGGTAGATTGTGGCATTGGGTGGATATTAGAATAGATTAGTGAGTGACTGACACTGAAATGATGTGCTCACACTGATTCATGAATCCAGGTCTGATTCAGAGTTAGATCTGCATATGAAAGCGGTCTGGATCAGAACTTGAAATGTCAGATGTATAAAAATGGATCTTTAAAGTCTGTGTGAACCAGAAGTTCAGAAACGTTATGTCGGTGTTCTGACATAATTCAAAGTGAACCGGAAGAGTGTTTTTTAATCCACTGGGAATTGATTGGATGTAGAAAAGTAGGTGTTTCAGCAGAATACTGTTGGAGGGGCGTGGTTAATGGTTTTGGCTCCACCCATGCGTCAGACTGATGTTATCAGAGAATGTCTTTTGTTCCAGAGGGGAAGTATATTTCAGATTTTGATTAAAGATTATGTGGCACATGCATTTATAAAAAGTGATGTGCACAGATAAATCATTTATTATAATCACTGCTATATTCCATTAAAAATAAGGATTATATTTTGATTGTATGGTGACTTTAAGGGAATGAATACAGATTTCATGTAGATGCAGTGTGAATGCAGTTAATGTGGTTTTGCATGCCTGTTCTGGAATCTCCAGTCCGAATGAACCAGACAGACATTCAGACCGCTTGGTTGTGAATAAGTTATGATATAACCACAGCACATCTGTTTTTAACATCACTAAGTTGCCAGTGCAGGAGTTTAATCTGAGGATGCAGTGAGATTTGATCCAGTGATGCATATCTTGGAGAGATTAGGGGTGGTGCCCTGCCAGTCGCTGGGCTTTTGCTTGCGTTTCTCTCTTGTTTTCCTTCTCTAATGGGCTTTGTAAGTTAATACCCTTGAGACATCACAATTCCTCTGAGCTGGTCTCCGGACTGCCCTACTTCTCAAAGCTGTCTCATCTGCATTAAAATTCAAGGATAGAAGAGTCCACGGAGTGACAATAATCACTGGAGCTCAGTTCTTATTCATAACCTGTTTTTCCAGAAGCTCTGAAGCAGAGCGAGTTGTTTGTACGTTGAATATGAAAGGTCACTTTGGCACATCACAGAGCGCACTCCCAGCTAACAGGAAACGTTCTCAGAAGGTTGGCTAACATTCTCTATAAGTTCTCTGAAAGTTATTCAAAATGCATTTTTCATGTTATGTGAGTATGAAAAACAATATTGTAGTTATAGTGGAACGTTTTAAAAATGTTACAGAATTAAAGTTTAAAATTAAGTTTGAAAAATGTCCTTATAACCAAGCAATAATGTTAACAAAACTTTTTGAACATTTTGAACATTTCTAGAACATTAAAAATAACATTTTTAACTTAGTGTAAATGCTAGGGAAACGCTTTTACAACCTAAAATTGTTTGGCTGACGTTCTATTTAAATTATCTGTGAGCTTTTGAGGTGGTTGGACAGTATTCGTTTTATAGCGCAGTGAAACTTTGCTGTTTCACGGTCTAATTTTGGCGGGATGCACGTTTACGCCTGAAGCGATGACCTTTCTGTTAGTGGTGGCAAATCGCCGGAGAAGCTCAGCAAGGCAGTCGTGTCTCTTTAATAAATGTGTGGAGCTGGATGTGATGAGATCTGAACTTCTGTACGGGCTGTTACAGACTGTGATGATGCACTCACACATATTGTTAGTAAGAATTATTAAGGCTGTGCAGTGATTTAATTTTGCCTGCATGTTATTTTTCACAGCTAACTGACATGTTTTTATTCCTCCGTGCAGATTTTATGGTAATTTCCTGCCTTGTTAATTTACCTCCATTGGTGAAGTATATTTCTGCAGTTTGCTCAGAATATATTATAGTAATTATTATTACTTCACATGAAAATAAACAGTACATTTAATTACTGAAGTTAATTAGTAGCTTTAATAGCTTAAATTGCGTTGAATTATGGTTGTACCATGTTACTGGTTTGTTGTGCTTGTACTGTAATTTCATGGTATTGAATGATTAACATATTCATACAGTATACCATCATATTTACCATAACAGCATGTAAAAATACATTTTGTGTAAAGTAAACAAAACCTCAGAGGGAAAATGTGCTTAAATGTTGTCATGTTTGCGTGTTGTGCCTTGTTTGTGTTTTATTTTGAAGAGGTTTTGTAGTCATTGTAGTAATTAGTCTGTGTACTGTATAAATATCTGTGTTTACATTGTGTGTTATTGAATGTATTTAGCGTGTTGCTTTGTGTTTCATGTTAGTAATCAAAGTTCATAGTAAGAATTATTTCACACTTTATCATTTTAGATTCAGCTTCCGTTTAATGTTTTTGGACAACACGCTACAACTGTCAGGAAAATAATTAATGTTGTTTATACAAAATATAACTTCATTCGTATTTTAGAGTGAAATATAGTCGGGATATTTTCAGAGTTTCAGTCAGTAATACCACAGAAGTTTTCATTAGTGGTGGATTCATTTAAGCATCACAAAGCTTTTTAAATGAAGCCAGTGAAACTCGTTATATGAACATTTTAACACGGTTGCCTGGACGCTTTTATTTTGAAAGTCACTTTTTAGTCACCTTCAAAATCCATCAGATAAAGACTGTTGAACGAAATCTTCATCAGGAGTCCGAACTCTCATCACACGTATAGACGGATTTTCAAATTAATGAATTTCCTTTCAGTAACAACCCTGATGATTCCTGCTGGAAATAAAGATGACGTTCAGAGCGACACACACAAGCCGGCAGTAATTGGTTCAGTTGGCTATTTTACAAGGCGATGAGTTAAATGACATCATTTTCTGCTGAAGAGAAAAGCTCTGGGTTTAATTATGGTTTATCTTGCGCAGTGCGGTGTCACGTGTGGTCTGTGTTTGTTTACTCGGGTGATTTACTAGGAAAGGGGCTGTGTTACGTCCTGATAAAACACTCGTTACAAACACCGTCTCAAACCGGGATAAACACCGATAATGACACCTGGAGTGGAAACGTCCTCTTAACTCTTAGCTGCCTGACGTCACGTGCAGGCACTTCCCAGCAAACAGTTCTAGGTTGTAAGTACGTTTCCCTAACATTTCTATTAAAACATTGATAATGTTATTTTGAAAGTTCCAGCAATGTTTAACATAAGTTGTGCTGCTAACTTTTCAGCAGAGTAACAGACTCATTGTATAACACTCAAGCAACTTAATGCAGTCAAATAAATTTTCCTACTAACATTTTTATAACGTTTCACTTACAAGAATAACCTTAGAATAACCTTTTTGATATATATATATATATATATATATATATATATATATATATATGTATATATAATACATAATTTTAAAACAATTTACTAAAAACATTCTACTAATATCTAACATTGTTTAATTACGCTAAGAGAACTTTTAGAGAATGTTAGCCAGCATTCTGGCGTTCACTGTTAGCTGGCTTGTTTCAGAGCAGCGTGCCACGGAGACCATTAATTCATAAACGTGTCGTTCCCCAGACGGATCAGAATGTTTCTTTTCTAGCAGCATTTTTAAATCATAATTATTTGCACTGAGATCCACAGCAGAGTTTAACAGAGCAGTAAACATCACACGAGCTCTGAAAGCTGGAGACCACCACATGCCTGTGGATCTAAACCTGCTAACATCCTTCACACCATCTCCATGCTGAATTCCAGATGAAAAGTGTTTCAGGGTAAAAGTGCGTCTGTCTGTACGACTCCTCTGAGAGCAGAACATGGAGAAACTGCTAACAAGGACAAGCTGACCACAGTGTTTGGCTCATCAGAGAGATCTCTGTGTGCAGGAGAAAGACACGCTTGTGTTGGGTTCTGCTTGCAAAACTCTGCGGCCCTGTTCTGACTTCACTGGCACACGATGCCACGACTCGTTTTACTCCGTTCAGTGATTTTCTGTTCATGTTTTGTGTCAGGATGTTGTCCACATAGCAAGAGCTGTGTTGCAGTTTTGTTAGCAGAAGGATTTTAATGTTACATGTCAGATATATTACATTTATCAAAAATGTTATTCTTAAGTTGTTAGTGGAATGTTTAAAAAGCGTTACAGAAAAAAGCGTTAGATATTGTTCTTATATGAATGCAATGGCAATAATACAATGTCTAAAACAAGGTTTTGTACGTTTCTAGAACTTAAAAAATTCATGAACATTATTCATGTTTTTGTAACTTAATTGAAATGTTATGGCAACAACTTTAAATTGTTAGCTGGGACGTGAGTTTAATAGTGCAGGTGGTGGTTTCAAGTCCCAAGAAAACAACTGCAGACACAACCACCTCTGCTGTTTTTTCTCCTCAGTACTCTTAAACTGCTCTGATCTCACCCTCTCTCCATCTCCTAACATCTCCTCTGCTTTCTGTCTCTTTTCTAGTCTTTCAGACCTTTGTCTCTGCAGAAGAAGCAGCCAAAAGCACCAGACATTCTATCTTACTATGCAATTTCAGCCCAGTTAGCTAATGGCATTTCCTGTCGACTCGGCCAGCTCTATGAATCAGGGACTGTTAATAGCCCATCAGTAATGCACCTCACGCTGAGCTGGGCTGTGCCGGCCCCCGGGGGCCCCAGTTCCATGGCAGATCCATTATTCATGCTTCAACCTGGGCTGCTGGGAGCCAGTGACACCTGAACCAGCACAATCACTCAAAGGTTTGAGGGAGATGCCCCTGCCAGGGCTGGAGGGCTGGAGGTCAATCCATCCAAAGACCTGCAAACTGCAGGCGGTGCCAAATCCAATCCCACGACTAGACTAGACAGATATCACGAAGATATCATGCGTAAAGCCTCCTGACTCGGGTGTCTTCAGGGTGTTTTTGAAGGCTTTACAAATACAGACACCTTAGATGTGCAGAGTCCACAGGTTGAAGAGCCATGACTTACAGTTAAAGTGTAACTGATGTGGCACTAGTAATGTTAAAGGCAGATCAACTTTCCAAATGGCTCATTTAAAGACGTCCCAGCTAACAGGGAACGTTCTCAGAAGGTTGGCTAATGTTTTCACAAAGTGCTCAGTTATTAAAAACATTCTTGCTGTAACGTATGTAGAACGTTAACATTATATCATATATCAAAAAATGTTACTAGTGATGTTAGTGGAATGTTTTCAAAGATTACAGAATAAAAAAGGTTAAACCATCAGGCATTAGAAAACAGGACGTTTTGAACATTCCTAAAACATCCACATTTTTTTCATTAATGGAAATTTGAGGGAAACATTCCTGCAACGTTAGCTGAGGTGGTTGTTGTTCTTCCTGTCAGGTGCAGGATC
>JAZGTK010016769.1:0-12575 GCA_036877625.1 Ambastaia sidthimunki
TTTTTTTTTTAATAAAGCTATTTGCAAGATTATAAAGCCTCAACTTACTATTACAAGACTACTGTAGTAGCATCATAGACATTGTTACATGTTTATAAATATAACATTAAGCACTTACATTTAAACAACCAAGCACTGCTTCTGTTTTAAAGTGTTTCTCAAATACCCAATGATTACTAAATAACGGAATGAAAATGAGTTATGTGATTTGAATGCATTTTACATTCACTTAAGTTTAGATTCCAATGTTTACTGGAGTTTGTTTGATATTTACAAATATATGCATGAGATTTTTCATGGGATAATGCCTGATTCACATTACTGGAGGTGTTTTGTAACAAATTAATAGTGATTCAATAAAGTTTATAGCTTTCAAAATCGAAGTATCTTTCAGACAAGCCCTACTGTAGTTACTTAAAACAGAAAAATACAAAAATACAGTACTTTTATTGTTATTTGTAGAACATATTATTTAAATTTTTGCTGTTGCATTTAGCTTTTTTTTACTAGTGGCTTACTAGGGCCTCTACACCTGGACAAAAAAATAAAATATGCATGAGTAAATAAAGAAATGGATATACTGTAAAAATGAATATGTTTACAGTGAATTTAATATTGTTAATTATATGAACTGCACTAGGCATTTTGCAAAGTTGTTAAATTCAAGTTCTTAAGTGAACTTGACCTCTTGACCTCTCAAGTCGTAGGTTTGAAAACTTCAGGGGGTTAGTGGCATGCTAAGATGGAAGCTAAACTCCTGCAAACCATGATCTGAAATTAATTCCTCTTGCTCTTCCTGTAGTAATGAAAAGTTTAGTCCATTCAGAAAGTTATGCAATGTGACACCTGTGTCTGTTTCTGGAGAATGTGCCACTGGAATAGGGGCTTCCACATGAAGGCCTGGTGATTGGCTGTGTGGATCGGTTTCTAGAATACAGCTTAAATCAACCACCATGCTGTTGAGTAAATCAGCATCAACTGGATAGCTGGAGAACATTGGTGAGTTCTCAGGGCATTGAAGCATGACATCATTAACCACTTCAGAAATGGAAGAGTCTTCTAAAAATAAACACAGATATCATGTTAAGATATTATAAAGACTTACAACAATAAAGATTTCTCAACTGGTACACTGCCAGTCAAAAGGACATGACGTTTTATATGATATCAAAACCTCAAGCTGACCTCGGCAGGAAAGTGGACCTTGAGGGCCAGGCCTGAGAACATCAGCTCTAAATACAGTGTGCAAAACTGTATACTAGACAAAGGGTAATTACTTTAGATATTACAAAACATAATTCAAATCTCCACCTGTGTTATTTCATAGCTTAATAAATAAAAAATAAGTTGCTGAGTCTTACTTTTGAATGACAGTGTGCTTTTGACACATTCTCTGGTTAAAGCAAATAACTGATTATTATGCATCTTGTAACCGACTTAAAGTGCATGTGATAGACATTCAAACTGCAAGGCTAACTTAAGTCTAAATGCTTCTATACTTCCATACAGAATTTTTACATGCGAGTTATTGTAACGATTAGATTTGTGTTAATGAAGAAGCAACAACGGACACAGCCCAGTGGGTCACATTGGGCTGTGAATATTGTTAATGATACGAACTGCACTAAGAATTTTATTAAAGTCATTAAATTCAAGATCTTTGAGATGTTTGTGTGTAATTAAGTGAATTTGACCTTTTGACCTCTCAGGTTGTGGGTTTGAAAACTTCAGGGGGTTAGTGGCATGCTAATATGGAAGCTAAACTCCTGCAAACCACGATCTAAAATGAATTCCTCTGTCTCTTCCTGTAGTAATGAAAAGTTTAGTCCATTCAGAAAGTTATGCAATGTGACACCTGTTTCTATTTCTGGCGAATGTGCTGCTGGAATAGGGGCTTCCACATGGAGGCCTGGTGATGGGATGCTTGAAATGGTTTCTGAAATACAGCTGGAATCGTCCACCATGTTGAATAAATCATCATAATTTGTGCAGCTGGAGAACATTGGTGAATTCTCTGGCTCTTGAAACAAGACATCAACTACTTCAGAAACTGGAGAGTCTTCTAAAAATGAACAAGAGCAAAAAGAAGGAGGGACAGATATTATGAAGATTTACAATAAAGATTTCTCAAATAATACACTGCCAGTCAAAAGGACAGGATGTTTTATATGATATAAACAGCATTGGAAAAAATTGGACCAAAAGCAGCCAATAACTGCCCAGCATATGTAGAAACTCCTTTAAATACTGTTTAAAATGCAACACAGGTGGATCTCATGAAGTCAAATTATATAATGTGCAGAGTGTGCAAAGCTGTATACAAAACGTAATTTCTTTAGGTGAATTACATGCATGCTATAGTGATGTGTTATTGAAGAAGCGGCAACAGACACAGCCCAGTCACACAAACCAAAGTTCTTTTGTGCACTGTACATTAAAGATGCAGCTTTAAGTCCACTTAGGTGGGGAAGAGTAAGACAGGAGTCTATACATGATGCTAAAAATTGAGCTCTGAATAAAAGAGGAATGTTTGAAAGAGTTCAAACTGGTCTGTGAACTTGTTATACAGATTTCAATTCTTTTGATTGGCCATGAAATCCATAACATGTGCACATTAACAGATACCACAAGACCCATCTTATTGGTCTCCAGTGAGTGAGAATCAGAAGAGGGACGATCTGATTGGCTATGGAGGGGCCTTGGAGGCGGGACTCACCTCTGGCCGGTGTGCACTGGTTAGAAACTGGCCCCTCTTTGTTGCCTGGACATCCGTTCCTGCAGCAACCAAGCACAGGGCACTCAGTTTAATACGGAAACCAAGTAAACCAGTAGAACAGCCACTGCAGAGACTTCTGCCCTATCAGAGCATAACTGCATACAGCATAATCTTTCAGCCCTAAATTTGACAAGTTCAAATGTATGGTATAGGAAGGTCAAAACTGACAGGTTGGTGAGTTGCCTAAAGACTGGCTGATTAATCTTCAAAGACTTAAAGATACCTTTTTAGGAAACATGAACATAAGATACATTCTTGATACAAATCGCTAAAGATTTATAACCCTTTCATCTGCACTGTTACATTCTTTCACTGGCTCTGTACTTTGGACAATGACACAATGAATCTAAAATAAGTAAAAACAAAGTATCTTCAGACTGTAACTCTAAAAATGCCTATAGTGTTATAGTACTGCATTGTTATTGCAGGTGTGTTTCTTGTCCCTCTCTTGTTTTTTTAATCCACTTTTGCAGGAATGGACCCAAGGTCAACTTATCTGCTTGCGACTGGCCAGATAAAGCACCTGGGTTATAAAGGCACCTTTGAGTCCTCTAGGGGGCGCTCTTTAAATATCGTGATTTTCCAGGTGCTACTGTACAGCATTAGTTTTCCCTCCAGATATTTCAGTTTGCTTTTTATATACACCTAGTGCCTGTATGACACAGAGTGCTGTTAACATCTCATGCATGTATGTAAAAGTTAGTTTATTGTGTTATTCTGACCTTATCCAATTTCAACATTTGAGTTACCTTTGTTTTTTATTTTTTTAATCCAATTATGTTACACTGCTCAACCTAAACCAGGGTTGTAAAATAGTTAATAATACAACTAATAAACTCCTACAATGATGTAAACACAGCACACAAATACAAACCAATAAATGAAACAGACTTACTCTTTAGACACAAAAACAAGTTTGGTTTTGAGGTATTTCAGGTATGGATTCTCCCCTGAAACAAAAAAAGATCAATGTCAAAAACACTGGGTAATGTTATGATAAGTAACGATAATATGTATTCAGGTTTTATTCTTTAACAAATTTTTAATAACTTAAGCTTGTAAAAGCAAGTTAAGTACTTCATTAGTACTTTGGAAAGCTACAGTTTCAATGAGGTTTTCCCAAAACCCATCTATACTCTATAATCTATATATCTATACTCTATATCTGTACTACAGCAAATACATTCTCCTTACTGCTGCAAAACCCCATTTGCATCGTTTCCATCAGGGCTGCATGATTTGGTTACACTTGAGTTACAAAGACAAGTAACTCTTTCCATTCACTCAAAGTAAACAGAAATTAAAAAAAGATGCTCAGTTCTCGTTGCATTCACACTGATCTTAAAAAAAAAGGTTAAATTATTTGTCAAAAAAACAGATAGAAGACCTCTGAGTTTCTGTGTGTAGTTCACAACAAATTTTTAACAAGTTTGTCATTTCAAATTTTCTTTGGCGTGTTTTGTCACTGCGTTATATTACATAATATGTATAGTAAATAATGGTTTCTTAAAGTGTTTGGAATTACACAAATGTAAATACAATGAACGTGGAATGCTTTGTGTTCACAATGCACGTTAAAAACATTTGCGCAACTGCAGTTTACGTGGCACATGCATTTATTGCGAGCCTCTAGAAAACCACGCCCACACAATCTCAAGTACGTGTTAAACACGTATTAAATGACACAGCAGTTTTGCCTTGATTAACTCTGTAGCCCTGTTACACGGCTTACTTCTTATTTTTTCTTATTCCTATTTTTCTATACACATACGAGTAACGCGGCTTCTCACCTCCGGTTTTATCGCTGTAATACTTGCCGAACGCCTGGTCTTTCGGAATGTTGGGGTAAAGGTAACAGAGCGGATTAATTGGAATGTTTTCAGCTTCCATGATCTGAAAGTTGCAAACGATGTCGGGCAACGCGATCTGCCTCAGGTCTGAGCTCGTAAACGGCTGCACTGCCCGCACGTTCGGTGTCCCTTAATAAAAAACAACAAAGAGAACGTAGTTAATTGTGCTCAGATGATGTTGACGATGCTTGTATCGATGTGACTAAGGACAGGCTTACCGTTATTACAATACTGCACCCAACTGAACGTGATCCCACCGTCTCTGATGCTCTCGCTAAAGCGCAACAGGAAAGTGCCATGTTGCTTTTTCTTTAACAAAATCTTCTCCTTCCCTTTACTCACAAATCCCATAATAGACCTGCAGACACAAGCATACTTGTGTTGAAAAAAACATGATACTTCCACTCCAGCATTGACGGTTCATCTGTCTGTCTCTCGGTTGGTCTGTGGCAAACATACCCATCACTCCACAGATCAGACAGGTAGTTTTTAACCAGGTTGAGAACACCATCCAGCCACACCCACAGGGAAAAGTTTGTATCAGGGATGTTCTCCTAAAACACACACATTAGTGAACACACACACTCATACATCCTGTCAGACAACTGGAAAGGGGTTTAGGTTGTGTTAATCAGTTCTTACCTTACTGAACCTGGTCCAGGATATCACACAGTTGTCATAACTCTGTTGTTTACCTGGTTTACACATGGCATTATTACCAAAATGTTGGATACTGATCTTTTATTTTAGCATGATTTGTACTATATGTTATTACATACATATTATACGTAACATATTAATATATTATTTGAATTATACATGTGCTCAACAAATGTCAAGACTGTCAAAAGTTTGACTGAGTTTGATGCAGGTTTACCAAAGAGTTTGATGGCGAGGGTCTCCAGCTGATCATCATTCAAGCCTCGCTTTCCACAAGACAGAAACTGCCAACTTAGCATCTCTCCAAACTGTGGCCAGGAGGCTACTTGAGCGCTCTCAAAAAAGGTCACGTTCTAGACGCACACACAAAAGTGAACATTTATGATTTTAAAGACAACATGCTGTACTTTACAATTATTACGATTGTTCACAAATAACATAAGCTTGTCATAAACCAAGCAAAACAACTGCTCCTGACCTTGGGATCTGAACAGAGCATGTTAAACCACAGAACAGACGCCCATGCGCTCTGCTGCTGACTGGAGTTCGAAATCACCACAACAGGAAGAGAAGCGGTCTAGAGAATAAATGGAAGAATGATTTTAAAATCACTTTAATTCAAAGCCAATTCTCATAAATGTTCAAACTCCATTAAGAATGAATGACCTACATATTGAATGTAATACCTCTAAAGAGACGGACACGCCTTGATAGTCAAACTGTGTCTCAAAGTGTATTCTGTGCAGCTCCTCTGTCACACTCAATGAGAGCTGTATCAAACATATAAGAGGATTCACACACATAAACAGACACTTAAACAGATCACAAAATATCTATTGATAATTTTCAACAGTTATCTACCAATATATTATGAAGGCAATGCTTTGTGTGTAATGCATGCTAATGAAAGGCTCAAATACTGTTCTATCTGCAGAGTTCTAATCAAACATATCATATTTGGGGTTTATTTCAACTGTAGATCTATTGGCTAGTTTTATGCATGTTATGTGCAATGATATATCCCTAAAAAACTCACTTCACTGATTACTTTTCCTCCGTTACCAACTTTCTGGTCTTTCAATGTCTGTGAACAAACAAAAACAAATAGAAACAGCATTTTCTTTTAATTATCATGTTGTTTTGGTTATGTTATCATTAAAATAACATGTTTTGGTAGCATGAACAAGAGCATTTTCTTAAGTTTACTGAAGTGCCATTAAAGACTGTGATGCAGGTATATTAATATAATTATTTACTCGGGTACATGTACAAAATCTGCTTCCACTTGTTCTTATTACTTAACAGGGGTTAGGAATATAAAACAGATCTATTTAAAAGATCTATTTAAAAATCACTTACCAAATGTCTGAAATCAGCCACCATAGCCCCATTCAAACTTTCAGCCATGTTGAGAGATTTACTGGCGGTACCCAGAACGTTAAATCTTCGAAATCTATGACGGACACACACTCGTGAATTTTTGCCTGGCCTGAAGATCTGCATTCTTCTCCGCACCACTCGCTGATCAGTTACATTTCCTGTGACATCACCTTACTGTCGCTTTCATAGGCTTAATTATTCTTATTCCCAACACCCATATAAATATGGTTTATTAAACCAAAATTTTGTTTAGAAAATTAACTAAACAAAACTGTTTTCAAACTGTTAAACTGATTAGCAAAAGAAACAGACATGCATTGCCATGTAGCTTGCTTAATTCTACAAGTTACAGCTGTAAGAACTTACAAAGTTTGTTATGGCAAAATGTGTTTCAGATGTCATCTAAACGTTTGGCTTGCGAAAACTGTGATGTCTTGAGGCAGATGCAGCTACAGGAGTTACATATTGTTCTGATGTGTCAGCTTTAATAGTTGTGGTTGCAGGGGTGTGCTAGAGCAAATCTGAACAAACACTGTATGTTTTCTGAAGCTGGCAGTACAGTTGCACAACTGCATAATAAACATTTTAACAGTTCACATGGATCCTGCACATTACACCTGGAACTGTTTCCATGGTTTAAAAGTATGCTGTTATATAAAGAGAGAATTTGAATACTATTTATGCTGCTACTCCAGTAAAATACAGCAGCTGATAGTCAATGTTTTTGTTAATGTTTGTCTTCATTTTTCATTTTTGAGTGAACTGCTCCTTTAAGTGCTGTCCTGGCATTGATGAAAATGTCTATGTTTAATATCAAATGTAGCCAAACGGGCATTTTCCAGGAAATTGGTCACGACAGCTCAAATTATAAATCATTATTATATGCTAACTGTTGTGAATCTGGAGAAAGTAAAAGGGCCTTTCTGAACACTCATCTTTTATGGACTTGCTAAATAACAGATTTTTGTACATTTTTTTATATATTTTGTTTTTTATAAATAAAAGACATGAATACATTACCATTTAAGTAAGCAAATATTAGGTAATCATGGCAATAACTCATAACACACCCTCTAACACTCTGTTAAAGAACATATTGTTTATGGTCAATAACAAGTATGTGTTTAGTACATGTAAGGAGATACTCACCCTTTTACTTTTGAAGTAGCCCTGAATTCAAGAGGAGAAAGTGTGCATGAGGGAGAGAGAGAGAGAGAAAGAGAGAGAGAGAGAGAGAGAGATATAAAGTAAACATTTACGGGGAAATTCACTAAACAGCTGTTTATTATATAGCTGTTGCACTTTAGACCAACCCAGTTTAAGCAGACTCTAAATGCACTGAAACAGCTGTTGTGGAAACCTCCAACTGAGGGTGTTCCAACATGCAGACATGTTCCAACAATACATAAATGGTGTTTTAAACCAAACACAGTTCACTGGTTTTCCCAGTTTTATTATTCACATAACCAGGGAAGAAAAACCCAGGGAAGACAATTCTAATCAGTTTTACAGAGATAACCTACATAAGCAGCTGCACTCAGCTCCTCCTTTTCAGATAAGCAGGTTTCTATCATGGTTTTGGACTGTATCAGTCTCAAGTAAGAAACTCCTTTGCCTCACCACCCATCCTACCCTCAAGGACAAACTTTCAATTATACCCAGAACTGGGTGCAATTTTTTCATATGTTACAAACAAAGCACTCTTTTGAAGACAGGTCACACTGCACTTTTTATTTAGAGGGTTGTGAAAGGGAATCTTTGTTCCTTCACCAAAATCACCAACATTAATCATATATCAGCAGTAAAATTAACTGGATACACATAACTAATAAAATGTCCTTTACAAAGATCTATTACTGTCACTTAGAATAGATCATGCCTTATTCAAAAAAACACAATATTGCAATATTTGTTTAGTGCAGCTATCATGCTAATACCACCATGCAAATTGCAGTCAGCCCAAAGTTTATGGCCATTTTTGCATTGTTGGTCGGCATAATTATTTATGAACAGATAATTAAATAAATAAATTGTGCAATTTCTTAATAAAACCCCCTTGGGGTTCTAACAACCACTTAAATCATATCAAACCATGAAATTCTAACCAGCAAACTCAATGTCATATGTAACGCTTTATGTAACCAATCAGAGAAAGACAGACGTCTTACTTGTCAATGGAGACAGTCACCTTCATATCATGGTTGAGTTCAGGAACTTTATACAAGAATCTGCACAGAGTGATCATATAACAAATGTGAATATACAAAACAAGTTACGGAAATTTTTTGATTTCCTGTCCCGACACTAAAACTTCAAAAAAGATCTTTATCTTCTGCTCCCATGCTTGTGGTTTCTGCTGCTATTACAACCAACCAATCCACATTTCTCAGTGTTTTAGAAGAAACCATTGTTTTATCTAGCAGTGCCCAGACTAATTACTCGAAGATTTTTTTAGTACTGAGTCATCCAACACACCCAGGAACAAGTACAAAAATAAAAAAATACAACTACACAAAGAGAACGTTGTTATTAGCAGAAAAGCATGGGATGTTCTTTAATATTTCTGTGTTCTTACTTAGGGACATAGTAGGGTCATGAACAGCACAACATGCTAAAAAGAAAGTACACTTCCTTTATGTATACTCCATGTAGATACTGCTTACAATCTTGATTTTTTAGTTTTACTAATTTGTTATAATGGGACAGTTATAAAGTTTGTTATAATGTGACAGCTGCTGCATTATAGTATAATGTATAACGTTAATATATAATGTTAAAACCTGACCTGACTTTGACTGAAAACTGGACATTTGTGCGCAGCACCAGTGGGCCTCGACTTTGTGGCATGGTTGGCTGAGACTCCACCACAAATGCACTAAGAAACACAATAAACAATGAAACATACAAGAAAATCAACACTGTATCGGATATGTTGCATATGTGTTTAAATGTACCTCTTCAACAGGTGGGTCAGCAGAGCATCTGTTCTTGCCTTTAGGACTGGATTTTGGCCCGGGAAGGGGTCACTGTTATAGGTCATCTTCTCCCCCAGCTCATTAAGCTTCTGTAAGAACTTCATCAGCTGAAACATGCACTCTATCATCTCAATGAACCTGTAAAAGGCCCAGAAATTAATGCCCAGAGGTTAGAAATTAATTCAAATGGTGTTCATACAGACCAAACTGCCAGGGAATTTTATTGGAATACCATTTTTCTAAATGTTCCAGACTTATATCGTCTGGAGCACCAATGCAAGACGTCTGTTGTCTCCGTTTCCAGTCCATCAGTTCCTCATCTATGAGCACAGAGCTCAGACCATCAGCAGAGTCCAACATAGTCGAGATATCACAAAGGAAGGTCTGAGACAAAAATACAACAACATGGACAGAGAAAAGACATAAATAATGAAGTTAACATTTGAATAGAATCTTTGATTTTCATGCCTGTATATTAACACAAAATGTTTTTAATAAATTAGTAGTAACTGAATTTGTACTAAATTAGTAGTACAAACGGTGTCACTTTTTTACGCTATTTTTAAACAAATACATAAATGCTGAGATCTATGTCAGAAACAGTCAATGATATTGATAGATTGTTTGTCTAGCTCTGCACCACACAACCAGGGCTGGAGGAAACGTTTTTGCAAACACGACCATAACAGGAAGTGTGCCTACCCTTCTGGACTTATCAAGCACTGCAAGCATCTTCTGAAGGCCTTGCTCTTGCAGCTTCTTCTCCTCTTCTGTGCAAGCTAAAAACACACGGACATAAGCAAACACAGGACTGACATTAGCTGGAGAACCACAAACAGTGGAATAAGAGAGGGAGTGGTGGAGAGTTTAATAAAATATAGCGTGTAGTCTCACAGTCCATTTTGTACGTCTGCTTTTTAAAAACAAACTCGTCCTGTTGCTCTTCTAAACATCTTATGTTGTACTCCATGACCTGCCAAAAGACGCAATGATTCATGGTCTTGAAACACAAACACACATATACAGGTACACATGTTCACACATTTATACCTCTACTTTGGTCCTGAACTCTTTTACATCCTTTTCTATTTTTCTCTGGCTCTGCAAGTCCTTTGCAGCCAGGTGGATGTTTATCGCCTGCACCTGAGACAGCAGAACAGCAAGAAGTTGATGTTAATAACAAAACTGGCAAAAATTTTGATAATGACGATGATGATAAAGAGGCTTTTATGTCCTTACTTGCTGTGCAAGTTCTGCCTCATTCAAGATCTCCTTCTCTTTTGTCAGGAACCAGTGGATAATAGCAGCTAGAGTATACGGTTCCTCTTGATACTTCTGCAA
Source organism: Ambastaia sidthimunki (assembly GCA_036877625.1). NCBI lineage: Eukaryota > Metazoa > Chordata > Actinopteri > Cypriniformes > Botiidae > Ambastaia > Ambastaia sidthimunki. The sequence goes on from JAZGTK010016769.1 coordinate 10,983, forward strand.
ACCGGCAAATATGACCAATCATCACAAAGCTGTTCCTGATGAAACTTCTTAGCTAAACCTCTCAGCCGTTACAAATGTTAATTTGTGCTGATCGTGAGAAACATGCGTAAAAGAGGTCAACTGACCTGGAAGTTTTGTTTGTAGCGTCGGAAATTACGCTGCAGCAGGAAATTCTCTTTGTCTTGAGCAAAACGACTAAACTGGTTATCCACGTTCTCCAAAAGCACCTGAAAGAGAAGCACAGCCTTGGACGGATCTCGAGAGGCTCCTTCCCTATGACACACAAAAACACATAATGAGTGTCATCCCAAAATTTAAAATCTGTACATTAATGCTTGCAGTTGAAACGCACTATTACACCGGTTCCTGGCTATTATGTTGTTCATTATAATCAAACAACAACACTGGTAAGAGAAAACCTATCCTACAGTAATAGTATTTGCTTTTTTTTCTTTATTACTGAATGTTTACCTAATTGTTTACCTACCTTGTTTTCATGTGGCACTACAGGTTTTACTACTTTCTCATGCAGGTATGACACTCACCAGTTCTGGCCTTCAATCCAATGTGCCAGGTAATGTCTCACTTCCATAGGGAATTCATCACGGCTGTACAGATCAAAAACCCTCTGCGGATACACTGTATCCTGCAACTTTTGCCACTGGGCCATTCTACAAACAAAATGCATATAATAGCTTAAACAGATCTGCTGAAAAGTCATTCACATCTGCACTCACAGGTTCAAATAAAGTATGGTAATGTTATACAGCAGTAACTCACAATGCAAATGATATTATTAATGCAGGGTTTTGGTAGCTAAATTGGTACAGTATTGCGTAAAAGCCTGTGGGTTTATTTCCCAGGAAACACAAATGATAAAACATATAACTTGACTGCATTGAAAGTCTGCCAAATGCATAAATGTAAATGTTTGAAAGATTATGAGTGAATACAGATTTAAAATTCAGCATGTACCTCACACAAAGTCATTATATCAGAACACTTGAAATATAGCATGAGTGTGCACGAAATATGAACTATTATTTATGGTGTTTTAAGTTAGGTTTGAGTTTGGACATCCTCTTTGTATAGAAAAATAACTGCGTTAAGAGTCTTCAAAACCATCTTCAAAATCCCTTTATTATAAACCATAATGTACACTATAAATATTATTATAAATATAAACATTATTAGCTATCTAACTAAGGCAAAGTGGCGTATTGCTTACATGCACTTTGTCCTTGATGCCCCTTCACCCGTTCACAACCTGAGGCTCACACCCGTACCACACCCCCAACAATGGAAAAATAAAGTGCTTGTTTGCTCTCCTCGTGACAGTGATATAACAGCATGCTAAGTCTCTTAAATGTACCATACAATAAAAGTTTAATGGTATGCAAAGCGAAGCAACTCCCCCAAAACGATGGAAAAACTGAATCAATTGCGTGAAAGCTGCTCCACTACAATAACAAAGGCAAAGTGTGACGGAAAGTGCGCACTATAACAACACTGTTGTATACTTGATTTCTTACAATGTACCAAATGATGCACAGTGACGCGTAACTCCCATAACAAACAGCAGAACTTGAGACT
>JAZGTK010016770.1:2011-12575 GCA_036877625.1 Ambastaia sidthimunki
AGTTTTGTCCTGTACTGTGTACAGAGTACTGTGGATGTTATTGGAAATGATGGGCACTTCAGAGAAGTTCACACTCATGTGTCACGACTATCATCACCTCCAAATTCAACAATATTTACCACTGGGAAGTAAATCACCTGTAATTTGAGGGTTTTGTGTGTTTCTATGTTAGATGATAAAATAGGCAATGTAAAGTAGAACATGTGAACTAATTATTTTATAAAGTTTTTAAAGACAGAGAATTTTGTCACAATTGTCTAAATGTCATTAACATTTGGCATCATTTCAATATCACACGTTTTTTCTTTGCTTAAATGTTTAACTTTTTAAAGTCCTCTGTAGGCTCATAATTTTTACCAGGAGTCTTTTACTCACAGTCTTTTAATAAGAAATTCATAAAACAGTAAAATAATGTGTCCTAAATGCCCTACATTTGTATTAAATATGTATCTTGTGCAAAGAGTTTAAGCCACTGATGCACTGAAAGACAGTCCACAAGCACAGAGTAAAAACACACCTAAATCTATTTTTATTACAGACACAAGCCAAAATAACGGGGTTTTTTTTAGGGGTGTTAACGACTTAGTATAAATTTATTCAAGCTGGTAATTTATAGTCGATAACGTGCATCATGTGTAGACTTGTGAGTCCTGCCTTTGTGTGGGTGTGAGGTGACATTATGACAGGATAAAAGCCCCTCGTGTTTCCTATCTTTTCAGAACGAGAAAGCAAAATGGTAAGTAAATTTCAACAATTGGGCACTTTACATTATACTGTTCATGTCGTTGCCTCATTATGTAAGAAATATAGAGTTTCGCTGCCTGTAATTGGTTATTATAATTCATTACAGTAATATGTCATTTGTCGCATACACACTTTTTTGTAAAATGTCTTTATATTGTATTTTTTGTATTTTAATATAATTTGTATTATACTAAATTATACTAAAATTATTTTGTATAATTTGACGTTGTTTTTATTCAGTTGGGTCTAGCGTTGATGCTGCTCGTATCGTCTATTGATGCATCGACAGTAGAGGTCCCTACTTACCATCATAAAGACCCAGAGACAGGGCAAATACTTATCTGTAAGCGATGTCCCGCCGGAACCCACATGAGAGCACACTGCACTCCAACCCGAGACACCGTCTGCGTGCCCTGTCCAGCGGAACATTTCACCCAGTATTGGAACTACTTACCCAAATGCCTGTACTGCAGCACCTTCTGCGTGGAGAATCAGTACGTTAAGGAAGAATGCTCATCAAAAAATAACAGAGTCTGTGAATGTTATGATGGCTATTATTGGCAAGCAGATTTTTGCATTAAGCACAGGGAGTGTCCGTCTGGATACGGCGTCCAAAAGCAAGGTAATTCAAACGTTTGGTGAAGGTATTAGTTCTCTGTTCTTCTTGTTTACTAATGGAATTTGTAAATATTTCTAAAATTTGTCCACAGGCACACTTCAAAGTGATACGGAATGCGAGCGGTGTCCGCGAGGCACGTTTTCATCGACCTCGTCCTCGACCGCGCAATGCGTAAAGCACAGCAGTTGCACATCCATGGATAAAGTTTTGATATTGAATGGAACCAGTTGGCATGACAACATATGCTTAACATGCCAGAATCTTCACAACGACGGTAAATTCACTAAGCGTTACGTAAATTCACTAAATTCACGTTACTTTGTTTCTGTTTTGGTTTGCATTTTCAGCATGATTATGCATTTAGAAAGTCTGTTTGGTGCGCACACTGTAGCGGAACTCTTTTTTAGTCTATCTGACTTTGTTTTACTGTATTTTTCAATCGTGTGGTTTTGCTAAGGTTAACTGAAACACAAATCGAAGACTATTATTATCCTTAAAAGAAACCTTCTAGTATGTATTGGGTTTCAGTTGAGTTAGGGATTTTTATTTTTTAAAATATTTATTCATCTATTGTTTAATTACATTAAATTAAATTGTTTACTAGTTTTAATATTGAAAAACGTTTTGGTAATTTCAAACAGTACAACATGGGGTCTACAAATACTAACCCTGTTTGTTTCATTGAAATATCTTTACATTTCATATAGGTGGTCTAAGCATACTGAAAGATTTCCTGCCACACCTCTTTGGTCATCATAAAACACGACTATTCAAACTGAGGAGTTTTGTGAGACATCTGGGCAAACGGGTGCAAAGGCAAAGTTCTCGTTCCTCCAGAAGACAATTAACACTTAATGTGCTTTCAATGTGGATTAAAGATGCCAGTATAGACCAGCTGAGGAAATTACCTATGGCACTTAAAGACATAGGCATGCACTATCATGCCAAAATACTCTTTAAAATCTTCAAAAATTTAAATGTCTCTAACTGTAATATAAACCATGCAAAATTGTAGTGAGTTTTTTTATTCAGTTTTAGAAATTTCTCTTTAAGGCCAGTAAATCCTTGTTTAGTGCATGAGACTGTGTTCGTTCTTTATTTATTTTTTAGTACTTGTGAAATGATGGATGGGCATGAGATTAAGGAAACAATAATTACACAACCTCTCTAAGAGGTGCTTTCATCTTGGCTCAACAATAAAATGCCTGTCTGTGGAAATGTTTTGACTTGCTCTGAGGAAAGTTATTGTTACTGACTTAAAGACAAGGTGTTTCCCCTAAACATTTGTAAGTCCAAAACAAAAATAAACCTTCAAAATACCAAGACAGACATTGCAACATATTTCATGAAATCATACAATCACAAGCCAGTCCTGCAGATGCTAGAAATAAGCGAGTATTTTAAGTATTTTCTGAGTATTTTAACTGAAAGTCACATGGATGACTGGCAGATATGAAGAGACTGTGGTTATTAAAGTGATCTGTTCCTCTTCCCATTTTTGTATGTCTTCACTGTTTTGTATTTTGTCTGATTCTCTCTTGCTGCCTAGTGTAACTGAGCTTTTTAAAATCTCCAGGGCAACTCCATGTTGCATTTCCACTTGCAGTCTGTTTATTGTCTGCTTTGTCTTGGCTTTAGGTCTGTGCTAAAATTAAAAGCTAAGGAAGAAGTGAAAGCCATATTTTAACAGCTGAACTTTCCCCTGAAAACAGGCTTCAATCAGATGGAAGAGGCTCTTTAGGGGGTTATAAGTTTGACACTTAGATCTTTTTTTTTTTACCACCCTCTTTATTTTTTGTAGTAAACAGAAAAAAAAACACATGAAATCTATTTTGTACAAGCCTATTTTGTCTATTTTTGTCAATGCAGCCCAGTCTGAACTGTCAGATTGGATTTAATGCAATTAATAATTTCTTAGACACTACAGGTTGTTATATCATGTGTTGCAACAAGAAAACTTTTAAAAACATCCTTTTTAAAAGTTCTGGGGACATGTTTCCAACAGTCATTGCTTTTTTATGGGCCATTTCCTCTTTTAATTATGTTACTTACAGTAACAGCAGCAATAAATATTTGCCACCCTTTCTCATTTTTTCTCAAATGGGTATTTATTTATAGATCTTGAGCTTGTGATAAATGAAAGAAAAATGAAAAATTTACATAACGTTTATAAATGGTGAACTTGCACAAATTGACATCATCACACATGGCATGCTAGCAAAAGCAACTACAAAATATCAGGTTTGACATCTTTGGTGACATTTAATTTCGACTTAATTTGATTAAAAATAATTATGGAGGTTTTGCCTTACATAGCACTTTTGAAATTTCCCTGGCTTCCTTTTAAATGGTGACATTGTACATTTTGTGTCCAGTTTATTTTAAAGCACACATCAGTGTTGCCTTACAAGTCAGTTTTGATGAAGCTGGGACCTTTTCAGTATCTGCCCTGTGAGAATTAAGGAGGAAAGTACTTACTAAGGTCCAAATGATAACGTTTGTATCTGAACTAAATCACCCCAACAAGACATTTCTCTGTCAATCATTTTAAAGATTTTTGCTCGGTAAAATAGTATGAAAGATATGCAGACAGGCAGACAGACAGACTGTAAAAAATCGCATCATTTCTTGCGATAGTTTAGTACCTGTTATCAGTATAAGAGTGGGTTCTTTCTTATTTTTAGATCTTTATTGCCCTCTAGTGGTCTCTAATCGTATGCTGGAATATACAGGGAGAATTAAAGGGATTAAAAAGTAAAAAATTAATAATAATTAAAAATTAATCTGTCATTATCTTCACACCCTCACATCTTTCTAAATCAGTGTGCTCTCATTTTCCAGTGAAACACAAAAGAACAGTTTCTGAGGAAACCTTATGCAGCATTTTTAAGTTCTCAATGACTCATCTGTCAAGCTACTTAAAGGAACAAAAAACACCATGAATATAAGTAGTATGACTCATGTACTACTTCAAGGTCTTAAATCTCATGTACATCCATGTTCAGAATTAAAATAAAATATCATGAAATATCAATAGCAATAATCATTTGGCTTCAGAACTTATTGAAATTAAATGCATACTACAATACTAGGAAATGGAAAGAAAACAGAAAATTCTGTTACATCCATGTTAAGAGCCCCAGAATTATTGTTACTGAATATATTGCTTCATAATTGTTATTTAAAAAACAATTTGCCTAATGGTCTTACAAACACATTGGTAAATCAAATTCTCCATACCATTTGAATTAAACCAGGGATTTATGCTAAGATCCTATTTTAAGACTTCAGCTCAGCTTTCAGTAGAATATACCAGACATCCTTCTGACTAAACTCCTCCAGCTCTCTGTACTTCTAGTGGTTGGCGATATGGAAAAACATATCATATCACAATTGTTTCAGATAGGATCACGATTCACAATCTTATCACAATTCTTTTTCCATGTTGGCTCCTTTAGACAATTTTCTTTACAAAACAAGAATGTCTAAGAATAAATAAAAGAGTATTAAAAGAGTTTAACAAATGGTAATTATTGAACAATGCATTTCTTTCTCTAACCTACAATAACGTTCAAATTTAAAAGGATAAAGGATCAAAACATCTTTGTTYAGTACAACATKTTTYAACAAGTTAAGACAAGTTTTMCCATTCTAGGACCACCATCCAACTAAAGAGAATTTTACAGCTGGTGTTCTTCAGACAATTCATGATGAAACTTGGGGCCGTCTGTGCATCATAGGGTTCCTGTTAAAGACACAAGAAATTTGTGTAAAATAAACACACAATAAAAATGTAACATTTAACCCTTCTGATCAACATCTAAGCAAAAATATATTTCAAAAAATATTTCAAAAAACATCTCTGTATGCTGTTCTGAAATAGCTGTTATTCTCTGTTTAGTATTTTTAAATTACTGTGAGAAAGCAACATCACTATCTCATCAGAAAACATGTATATTAAGCTTCTTTAAATATAATTCATTAATGAAACACAATTAAACTTATCTTAAAAAAATGACAGCAGTTAACAACAACCAAATCTTAAAGTAGAAATAATCGTACATATAAACTATATTACATAAAGTATACACAGTTTGTTTTAGTGATACAATGAAATTAATACTATACTTTGGAACGTAATGCAAGAAAGATTAAAGAGACATTAAAACAGGCAGGAGAATTAAAAATGTCCTGCACATGCGCAGATGTTCATTCCCAAAATTAACACTGCGCAGTAACACTAAACAAGTGATATTTCTAACTGAACACCTGATTTTAACACTGGCTGCTCAATACTGAGTTTTTATCACAGTGATTTGCTGTGCACATAGAATTCAATAAAAGTCCTACAAAGGTTCTCTTTTCTTTGTGAACTAAGGAAGTTAAATCTGCCGCTGATGACAGTTTTACTCAGCTGTTATTGAGTCAGTTATTGTTTGATTTTTTTTATTTTTACTTCATTACGAGGGTGAATAAAAGGGCAGGTAACTTTATCAAAGACCCCTTTCATTCAGGCCATAACCAATTTGCACTTCTGACCTTAGGCAGACGTTACGGATTCCTGTCAACTGAAACATCCAGACACAAGAACAGTTTCTTTCTAAAAAATGAAGCTCATTTTTTTTAGGTTTACACGGACCACCAGATGTCGCCATTTAATTAAATACGTTTGTAGGCCGTTGATGGTCGTCTCAGTCTATTAATTTTAAGGACTGGAACCTATCATACACATTGACAACGCCCCACAACCCTAAAAATACTAAAAATAAAAAAAATAGTACACAGTAATAATTGATGGCTGTGAGTGTAAAACAGGTACCACAATATGTGCCTTTGCAGCAGCAGTCAGACAATCTTACGAAATGACAAAAACTTGAAATTAAACTGAACAAAAACATTTAAAAGTTAAATTGGGAGAACTGCTCTCCCAAGATCTATCAAACCTGACCAGTTAGAAACAGCTAGTTGTAGTGCTTGACAAAGGCAAATCTCACTATTACTATCTCTCATGCTTCTTTTTATTTATAAACTTATCTCGCACCATTTGTTGTAGACCCATGAATGTGGTATCAAACCAATGCGGCTTACTGAGGAAAGATTTGACTTTCATAGGAGACCAGATGTACAAAAAAAAAATGGGTAAAAAATCCCATAGACAACATTGTGCAGAACTCTGTGACAGTAACTTTGTTACGGTACCATAGCAACCATGTTAATTAAATGAATAAGCCATGTATCTTAGCATTAGAACATCATAGGGACATGTGGGTGGGCTTTTTTGACTTGGGCTGTCAGTAGGTTTTAGGTATTGCACAGAGCCATAGAAAGAGAGTTGTGTCAACTCCATCAATGCCAATGAGATTTAAAGATTAAGATTTACATTTAAAGAATAAGACTATATTATCAGCACATCTGAATTAAATTAACTTGTGCGTCAAAACATTCTGTGGACTGTTTTTTATTCAATTAGATTTGATTTAAAGCATGTTATCAGATAAAAGATAGGCTACTGGATAAACTAACAAACCATGAACAGCTTATTAATTTTAAATCACGGTCTCTATTGTTGTGGAATTTGAGGTAAAGGTTTATAAATATGGGCAGGGATGCATATTTATGTAAATTTAGAGTGCATATTTATGTACATTTAGAGTGCATATTTAACCAAAAACCCAGGAGCAGAGTGTTTCTAGCCATTTTGGACTATTGATTGTAGTATTGATTAAATTACACTGTATTGTTGATATCATGATATCAATGTTTTTAGTAAATTAGAAATTCATTTATAACTTGATTGCTGTGTATATGTGCATAGAAAAATACTTATAAAAAAAAATTATTATAAAAAAATAAACATATATTACGTTATTTTAAATTAGAATATATTATGTATTCATGCATACAAGTGATATGGAAGGTAACGCTATATTGAACATAAATAAAACAACAGACAGCAACACAACATTTGACAGTGATGCAGGGAGTTCAAATAAATGCTGAAAAAAACAAAAGTTACCATACCATAGTTACCATATAGAGCACCCCAGCAACCACATAACATCATGCATAAGCCATATTTCATTATATACTAAAACATGTTAGCATAATGATAAAACATGCTAACATCATGTTAAATTATACTAGCATCATGCTATGTCATGCTAGCATCATGCTAAAACATACTAGCATTTTGTTAGTATCATGCGGAGTCCTGCTATCTTTGTGCAAAAACATACTAACAGCATGCTAAATCACAGTAGCATCACATTAGATTATACTTAATCATGCTAGCATCATGTTAAACAGGTTAAATTCATTGGACTATTCTGGCCCAAGTTTTGCCACAGAAAGTACCACTTACATTTTCTTCATAAAATGTAAATTCTTCATGAAAGCTTATCTTTTAGCTCATGATACATAGTCGTGGAAATTATTCCCTCAGATTAAATTTAGAGATTTAAAATTTATCAATTCATTTTTGTCATTTCATTTGACTTTTTTATCACTTCGTTTAATTTTGTTGACATGCACGCGTCCAGATAGACATAATTCTACTTGCGTCTGTTGCTTTAACTGAAGAAAAAACATACAAACGAACTATAAAGTCTTCCAATAAGAGCTGAAATATCCAACACGCTCTGCGGCCAAATTTCACATGTAACTCCAGGAATAACCTACAGATGTCTCCCTCAGCCCGTTCCCCGCTCATCCTGACACAATAGCGGGAGCTCTGATCGGGCGGATGTAGAGGAGCGACTGGCATGGTATAGGAGGGGCAAATCCAGGCGAATTGAATCACTCCCTGTCTAAAATAAGGGGCTTGACCGAGGGCTTGAGATTCTCGCGAGGTGAGCGGACAAGTCTTGCACATGCCTTCAATAAGCGGATTTTACTCTTGTTACACCTCGATATCTCTCCTTGCGTGATTTCCCCCAACACCATCATCATCATCATTCAGATGATCTAAAGAAGGAGATGCGTGGAGACGCTGTATCTAGATCACAGGGGGAGGGAAACAGTGTGACCAAAGTGTCCGACGCTGCACCTGATCTTTAACAAACAGAGAAGACCTGGCTTTATTTTTCCCTTTTACTTTATTATTCATGTTTTATGTCTCTGGCTTCAACTGTCAGGATTTTGCTCTCTGCACACATTTTGGAACGGCAAAATGAGTGAGGAAATGTCAGATGTCCCGAAAGAACTGCTTGGTAAGGATTTCTAGCAGATTGCACCGTGTGTAATTGCTTAACATAAACAGTGAGTAATCGAAATAATCGAATCATTCGAATAAAATATTTATTCTGGACTTATTAACTGTTTATGGTCATTAATAGATTTAGTGTTTAAATGGCTTGTTGTGTGAATAATGCAGTGCATATTTTCTCTTAACATAAGAAAATACAGCGTTAAATCAGAATGCGTGAATCAAACAATTGTTTAAGTTGCAAATTGTTGATATTCAGCTGTTGTTTGTTTACAGTGTTTGTTTTATGATTCTGATTGAGACGCCTTTATGTTGTGTTATTAGGGAAGCTACTATCTTTTCGCTGGTATTGATGTTTGTTATTGTATAGTTGGTGTTATATATTTACGCAGCTGCTACAAAAGCAAATAATGGTTGTTGTGGACTGTAAAACTTAAGTTTCTACACAGAAAGAGACGCACAGAGACAGAACTAACAGTAACTAGACAGTGTAATAATACGTTCTAATATTGTATAATGCAGAGAATCTGTGATGTTTGTGGAGGGTATAGACATCACTGTCTCGTAGACAGATTATTGTAAATCCAATATTTATCACTGTTGTTATCCATTTAGTTTTCTGCCCCTCTGTAAAGTTAGACTGACTTTATTAGGATATGCACTGCTCAAGAAAAAAAAACCAGTATGTGTGGAAACAATTCAGAACGCCAGGCTGTTCAGGAGAAGGGTGTCAAATTATGTTGCTTAAGCAGTGTTTTCCCTTAAACCCTGTACCTGCTGATATAGACTTTGATTACCCACTATGGACAAACAAATAAGTGGAACTCATTTATAAACCCCCCACAATGCACTTTCCACTTGAGTTCATAAGGTGTCAGTAAGCAGTGTGGCAGTCCCATTTTATTAGGGTATGTGAATATGTTTCAGTTTGTTCCATGCTGTATACTGAATGAATGAAGAGACCCTGCACTGTATGTTTCTCTGTCCCATTCCCCACAGGCTGACCCTGACACTGTCTCACCACAGCTACTGTCGGCCCTCAAATGGAAGAGAGAGACAAATGTGGTGGAAGCAAAAAGGAGATCTCATTAGCTATGTAAACTCTTGTTTTTGACAATGGGGTAATTAGCAGCAGGCCGTGTCCTGAGAAATGAGGAAGAGATAGTGGCCTCACTGTTTTATTGGCCACAGTGTGCTGAGATGTGACAGAAGAGAGGCAGGCATTGTTCTCTTGTAAATCAGGACATAGTGATGGTTGTCACCTGAATTCACTCTATGTGTGTCCTTGTGTCAGAGAAAAAAAGAGGATCGGAGTTGGTGTTCACACTTGTTCAAGTGCATGATACCCATGCTCAACTTAATCTGTCACTCTGTTTTGGTGTAGTTACAATTTTTTTACTCAGCAATGATTTTTTTTTGTTATTTACTCAACATAACAATTTCAAGCCAGTGTGTGTAAATATTAAAAAATATTGTTCTGTGTTTCACAAAATAAAAAACAGCATTTGGGTTTGAAATGACATGAGGGTAATAATAGTAATAGAGTTTGATCTTTATAGTTTAGTGGACATTATTGGTTGTGGAACATGAAGATCAGCACACCTGAATGCTGGTTAACAGAGCAAATAATGCCATTTTTATTGAGTGTTATCACAGAGCTGCCCATATTATACCAGCAGCTCAACAGTAGGCATGACCCAGTTTCACATGAATCCAGAGCTGGAGGAGAGAGAGTCTGTGAGGGTGTGAAGAATTGATTAGAGGTGGAACTTTAGGATAAATATGACTGCTGGGGACTTTCTGCACTGTGCCAGACATATGAACTTCTGCTCGATGTGAAATGAATGTAATTTAGCTTTCTCCACATATCCTTCTTTCTCTCTCTCGCTCTCTCGCTCTCTCTCTCTCTCGCTCTCTCTTTCTCTCTCTCTTTCTCTCTCTCTTTCTCTCTCTCTTTCTCTTTCTCTTTCTCTTTCTCTTTCTCTCTCTCCTTCTCT
>JAZGTK010016771.1:0-12574 GCA_036877625.1 Ambastaia sidthimunki
AATTAATCATATTTATACTCTCGCAATTTCATCTCTATCACCAGCCTACATTCCACCTTGTAACAGCAGATTGTTGCTTGAGCTGCTATCAGGAACCTTACACCTTACACCTTATCACCAAAGTTAAAATTTTCCTGTTAATTCTGTTTTACTCCATCATCATGGTCTCTTTCCCATTAATTATTTTAATGCTTACTATACCAAACTATCACCAAGTCAGGCCCATACTAACATCTATATGCAAGTCCTTAATGTAATTGCTTTGCTTTTTAACCAGTCATGGTTACTGACTGTAGCTTTAGCGTGCCAGAGGAGAACTGGCCCTTCCTGTCAAGTCTGGGTTCTCACAAGGTTTTTTTCTCCACTTATCAATCTCTGGAGTTTTGGTTCCTTGCCACTGTCGCCCTGTTGGCTTGCTTGCAGGGAGTCTGCTGNCATTAGTTTAGATAATTTCACAAAATACTGTATTAATACTGTCTAGTAATTCTAAAATTCTCATATACTTGCATATTTCATATACCTCATATATTTGCATATTTCATTTTACATGTTCAAATCTGTAAATATCCCTGAATGTTTTCACTGTCATTTGTACAGCTGCTTTGCAACAATGTACCATTGTGAAAAGCGCTCTATAAATAAACTTGAACTTGAACATGACCATGCTAACTGGCATGGGAGACTTGTGTTTAAGTCCCAAGCCAAGTGTTTAGTGTACATCTTTACAGGCACTTGCATTTGAGCAGTGGCCTGAGAGAAGTATTTTTGTCACCAGTAGTGTGTGAGTAGGGTGTTTGCGTTATGCCTATGGTGATTGTGCTCCAACACGGACCATGTTACGTACTGAGGTCCAACACGGACCTCTTGGTTACGTATGTAACCTTGGTTCCCGAGAAGGGAACGTGACACTGCGTCTCGTTGCCATGCCTCCCAGGCGCCTGTCTATGTCTCCTTCAGACAAAGAAGTTGAATACATGCTCTAGCGGTACCCTAATATACTCGCAATTGCACCTGATGTGCTTCATGCACTGCCATGGACCAATTATATTGGTGTGATTAGACATGATATTCAGACACTGGTCAAACCAGAGGCTTTCCCCATAGTGTCAAACCAGACGCAGTGTCTCGTTCCTTTCTCAAGGAACTGAGGTTACATGCATAAGATGCAAAAATGGCAAACAATGATTTCTTGGGAAGCAACTTGTAGTTTGACATGTTTCTTTTCTATAACATGGCAAGGATTAAAGAGTCAAAATCACATAATCTTTAATAAAAATTAAAAGAAAGAGGTTAATTAAAGGTTAATTAAATTGTATCTTTAATATATTAATAATTTATTTAATTTCATAATACATGTAAAACATTATGTCCTTTTTTTTTGAAGTAATTAAGACACTGTCTCTTTATGTTCTACTGTATTCCTTGTCTGAAAGTTTACTACACCATTTTAAGAGAAACAGTGTGGAAGTTAATGATGATTTGAAAGTGTTTTGAAAAATAACCCCTATGACATTGGTTGATAAAGGTAAGAACAAATGTAAATTGCTTTCAGTTAAAGGGCTATTTCACTCAAAAAATAAAAATGTATTTATTTACTGAAAAAGTCACATCTTGGATGGCCTGAGGGTGAGTAACTTAACAGTACATTTTTATTCAGTTTATCATTTCTAAGTATCAATAGAATGATCAATGAAGTCTCCATGTCAGTTTGGGTTCATCAGTTTACATTTATAGTTTTCAGTTAGCCTGTAAAAATACCACATTCAGCAGTTGAGACAGTTGTGCACAGCATTCACCAGTTTTGTGTATAATTGCTTCAATCCCACATTTACATTCCTCCTAGCTTTGGGACATTGTGGTGGAAATGCAAGCAGGTTTCCTTACATATTCCTCACCTGGGAGCTCTCAGAGCCTCATTTCATGAGATGATGTCATGTTCTGCACCCCGGGAGAGTGAGTCCTTCATCAGGTAATGTGTGAGAACAACTGACTACTGAGGATATGCATGCCAACCTCTGTAACTCCTGCAAGCATACATGCCAACATCCCTTGGAGTGTGGAACTTTCTCTGTGAGACCTCACACACCTAGACCAAAATGTTCATGGAATAAAGTTTCTTAATTTTTGACACTGCTGAATTTTGACACTAAGCTGAATTTCCTAAAAAGGAAACATTTCCTATTTCAAATAAAGCCTTTAATGTCTTGTTTTTTTTTCTGTAAAAACAAGCATGTCCAAACTTAAGGCAACGTACCGAACAACATATTACATACAGAAATTCAACATGACAAAGGCACTAAATAAACTTTGTTTCTTGGAGTAAATTTGTTGTACACGTGTCTCACAACATCCTCTACTGGCTGAACAGAGTCTCTTTTGTATTGTTGTATGTGTCCCTGGGCCAGGACTGTAAAACAAGACACCTATCAAAGTATCTAAACACTAGGTCTACCTCTGCTTCTCTAATGCACTGTCCTTGTGGCGTGAATAAATGCCAAGTTGCATTTTTGCTCTGCATGTCCTGATGAAGTTGTTTAAATGTTGAGCAGTGTAACCTCACTCTTCAAAACAACTAAGAGTAAATGTCTGGATCGTTACATGTGAAAGAATATCAGGTTAGTTTTACCAATAAAACTTCTTCTCTGTTGTTATTCTATCTTTAGTGGTATTGCCAGAGAAGCCCAAAGGGCCCAGAGATTGTCCTTGACAAGCATATGCCATTCCATCATAAGCGTCTGTAATTGAGGTAGTGTCTTCTGCATTACGCAGAATATTGGATCTTGCCAAGCTATTGGGTAATGGAGAACAGTCTGTTCAAGAACAAGCCTCATTTTGAACAAAGAAAACATCTCTCTAAGGGTCACGCATTTCAAATCATGCTTTCCAATGGCATAAAACCTGAACACAATTACTGTCCTTTTTACCGCTGTTATTAATTATGGCTCATATTTTTTACTTTGAACATCTCTGGGGCATTTAGTCTGATTTTACACCACGTTCAAAAGAAAGTAAGAAGGATATGCATCATCCACTATAATCACGGCTGCATCAAAAACAAGTCAAACTAACATCTGACCTGCCAATAGCGTGCAATAAACGACACCTAAGATGGGAAGAGTCATTGAATATTGAACATGCATTGCACATTGGAGCCAATAACCACATGGGCTGCACTCCGACATGTCACGCAGTAGCATTTTGGGGATGACCTGAGCTTGATTCCTTTATTCAAACTTGTAGTCCTTTTCTAACTCCTATTCCCTGTTTCTCTTGCATACAATTTCTTGTTATCTTTATTGCACTAATACCAAAAATATAACTTTTACATAACAAAAACAATAAGTAATAAAACTGGTTTAGTCAACATACCTCTTCTGCTTTCAAGCAAAGCCTGTTTTTAAGTGTATTAGTTGAAGCAGGTTATGTTTGCAATATTAGTGGAAAAAAAACAAGGACTGTTTTTAATCATGTTCCAAGCGCTTCTTTCACCCTACCCTGTCATATCTGAACAAACAAATAGTCTCGCCCCAGACTGTAGTAGATGACATATTGGACCTTTAACCATATACCAAGGGACAAGCATACCAAGATACTCCACCATCTCAGCACCCACACATGCAATATTGTAGCCAGGCCTTCTATTTTCTGTTAAAGGATGTGACCACAAGTCAAACTAACATTTCCTGGGAAATTTCACCTAACAGCTCAAAATATAAATCATTATTACAAATTTGGTGTTGTGAATCGGGGTAAGGTAATAGATCATTTTGAACACTGTCACAGACTTGCTCAACTGGTTTTTGTTCATTTTTAACCAAAAGAAGTTATGAATTGCAGCCTTAACTAATGGTTATGCATTAGCAGCATAATTCCTATAGACTGAGTTTGCTGTACTACACAGTGCTTAATATGACACCAGGACTGAATGCAATGATTGGACAAACATTTTATGGTCCTGTGCCTTCCACAGAAGATATATTTTTTTACTTTGCCTGGTGACTGTTATAAGAAAGAGATCAGCATAACAAGATTTATTAAACTGAGAAAGAATATTGGGCCCTCAACTCCGCATTTATTTTAACCACACTGATATACACTGGTGTGCTGTATGAGAACTAGTGTATTTTTTCTGTAAAGCAATTAATGTACCGTTTACTGAGCCTCTTCTAAGATGACCTAAGACAACTGAATACACTGTGAAGTCCAATTTGCAGGGCATTATTAAGCACCCAAACCCAGGTCATCAGGAAAGCATCTTAGGGGTGATTCCTTCAATTTCAGAACAAGTTACAAACTACGATCTTTGAATTAATCCTTGTTGAGGAGTACCTCTTAATCTTGGATTTAATTTGTCTGAAATTACATTTATTAAAGAAATAGTTTACCCAAATGAAAATTCTATCATCATTGTTTCACCCTCATGTCATAGCAAACCCATATGACTTTCTGTCTTATCCACATCACAAAAGGATTAATGAATATCCAGTTGAGTGGATTCAGTACAATGGCAGTAAATTATGACTGAATTTAATGATAAGCACTAGGCGTCAACAAGAAAGTATGTGCAGCCCACTTTCACTACAGAAAACTTAACTTATGTGCATAACACTACACTTCCAGATCTTGCTTTGCTCCTCCTTTGTGCTTTGTCATACAGGAACGAGATGAGGGTGAGTGCACTCCCAGGTCCGGCTGCACCAACTGGAGGTAAGTCTCCATATTTACGATGTAAACTCTCATTACTCTTGTACACCTGAAAGCCCACTAAGCGAGTATCCTGTATATTAGATGCACCATAGTCTCAGCGTTCCATGGAAACAGGTCAAGACTTGCAAGATGATTGTAGTGGGACTAATGGGGGACCGTGTTTTGTTGCGTATTGGAATGTATTAGGGGCGTGGTTGTTTATGGACTCCCTTGGGAAGATTATAAAAAAGGGGAGTTCATGATGCCGGTATAGTGTGTGGGGAAAGACCGCTAGTGCGTCACTGTCCGAGGACCGCCTATTTAGCTCGGATCTCTTCCGTGGTGCAGTTTGCACTGTGGCTTGTTGCCGGCTGCCAATTTCTTCCCGCACCCTCATTTGCAGTCCCGTGCTTTATTGGCGTGATGTCTGTGGGTGTTCATGTGCCGATTTGAATTAGGGCCAGGGCTGTACGAAGTTTAGTTGTATGCGATCATATTGGTCTTGGCGGCGACTGCCCTTGCTGCGCCTGTCTCTTTCCATTCTGTGCTGCACTGGTCCTGCTGAGGATTGCAGTATTTATATGTGTGCCGTATTGGCACATATGTGACGACTCCAGGAGGAATAATTGTGCTTGGGATTTCTTGTTCCCTTACTTGTGTTTATTTGTTGCAGCTTGCCGATTTGTTTTGTTGTTTGTTTGGTAATTATTTTGTGTATAATGAATTTCATTTACTTGTCTGTTTAATGTGGGTTTGTTTGCAAATTCTTTCTTTTTATTTGCATTGTGTGCTTTCTCGTTTGTTTCTTTAAAAATCCATTTCATTTACTAGTTTGTCTTGTTTATTTGCAAGGGTGTTTGATTTGCCTAATTATATTATTTAGTTTGTAATGCTGACTCTTTTGCTTTAGTTGTGCTTGTTTGGTTAATGTTTTTTTTTATTTAAAGTGTCACTTTTCTTTTGTTTGTCTGCTTTTGTTTTTTACTTCTAACGGGTGTGTGGTGGAAAGTGATCTCCACCTAACCTAGGATTTAACGCCCGGAGCAGGCATGGTTTCTTTTCTTAGGCTCTCTTACCAAGTACCTTGGTGTGTTTAGTGTTGAACTAATTGTTTTATTTTATTGTCTTCTTTGGGTTTCTTTATAAAAAAAACATTTTATCTTGTTCCTTCCTTTTGTTATTTCTATTATAGGAGCCGAGGCTACAGGACCGGCCGCTATTGCGTCTTGTGTGGTGGTGGAATTTATCACTGAGTGCTGTGAATTCACGCTGATGCCCTGTGTGAGTGTGTGTGGAAAATGAGTTTGGTGCACTGGGTGGTAAGATTTTGGTTAATCTTGGTCGTGCCCCTTTACTTAGCCTACTGTCATTGGTAAGCCTCGGCTCCCTTTGTGGTAAGTGTGTCAGCTGTGTCTTTAGCTTCCGTCCCCTGATATTTTAAATGCTTTTAAGGTTTCTGTTGATTCCTGAATAAAGAATTTTTTATTTTTTTTTGCTACCCTTGTCTCTGGCCCATTTCTTGAACCACAAACCTGTGTGCCCCTATGGGGGTAAGACCCAAGTGTATTTCCCAGTTAACAGGGTGGCGTATACAGCTACAATTAGAGAACTTGTCTCTGAACTCTCTGCTTCACTACATGATGCAATGGATATTAATTCTATTTGGATTTAAGGTGCATTTTATTGTTAAAATAAGGTGTATGTGGATTACTGAACCCTTTGCTTTATGTTATTGTGTATCCCTTTGCTTTTTGTTTGGATTTGTTTGCCTGGACTGTGTTTGACCTGCTTTGGTTATGTGGAAGGTGCAGGAGCACAAAATGTTTGTCCAATCATTGCATTCAGTCTGACTGCAATGATTGGATGTCTTATTGGTCTGTCAAACTATGTATATGTTCATATACAGAGGAGGCGTAGCTTTGGAGAGCACTCTGAAGGAAGCGTGGGATCTTATGCTTTCAAAGCTAGTTTACTATTGCTACCCTTTACAAAATTGCCTACTCTACCTTTATTGATGAATACAAAAATTGGAAACAACAAAATACAACTTAAGAAGCCAGTGTGGTCACTAACATAACAGAGACTTGTTTGAGTGGTGCAACATTATTGTTTTAAAAATTATAAGCAATATCCTTCAATGTTCTATCATAAATATCTTGCCAATTTAATAAGATTTATACAGCAAATATTGTCACTATTCACATTGTATAGCCAAAAGTACATGTTCCTTGCTATAGTCACCTAGTTTGCACACTGGATACTTACAGATAATTATATTAAGGCAAAATTTACTTGAAACCTTACATTAAAATGGTTTCCACTAAGCGACTTTAAAACAATGCACTTTTTAAATAACTTAATGATTCCTGTGTTTCTCATAACCTGATTGTGATGCATAAACTTCAGATGGTGCAGAGTTAGTGAGAAAAGCAATAATTTTGATGAATCATAGTAAAATACATTTCTGAAATACATTACAAAAATCTGTAAATAGGGCACATTGTACTGTTTTATTATGAAGGAATTTTCTGTATTGATTTTTTACAGTTGTTTTTACCTGTATTTTTTAATTTTGCATTGTGTTTTATTGTGTTAAAATTAATGAATACACACACAATGGTATTGCATTTTAAAAGACTGTAATATCAATAAAATATAATCAATAAAAGCAATGTGCTTATTCTATGGTACTCTGTGACCATTTTTGGAGCTTGATGGTCTGACAGCTTTAAAGCCTTAAAGCTTTCAAGATTTAAATGTATTCATTTAGCAGACACTTTTATCTAAAGTGACTCACAAAGAGAGAGAGCGTTTAACCTTTTGCCCTAAGAATAAAAAAAGTCTACAAAGTTGCATTTACAAGTGGGACTTTTTGTTTCACGTACCTTAGAAAGAATCAACTCAGGAGGGCCATCCTTCTAGTTGCACACTCTTTCTCAGTGAACTCCAGTGACTGGAAGTGTGATGGGATTGGCTGGTGCCCTGGTGCATTGGTTTGGGGATGATATCTGGAGGAGAGACTGACCGAGACTCCAAGGAGTTGAAAAAAGACCCTCCAGACCCAGGAAATAAACGGAGGTCCACAATCGGAAACAATATCCTCTGGGATGCTGAAATTCCTGAAGACGGTCTGGAAGAGAACTTTGGCTGCCTCCGGGGCTGTGGGGAGACCTTTCAAGGGAATAAATTTGCAGGCTTTAGAGAAATGATCCACTATTACAAAGATACAGGTATAGCCCTCCGAGTTAGGTAGATCGGACATAAAGTCCACTCGAATATGGGACCAGGGACGCTGAGGTATTGGTAGTGGTAGTAGTTTACCTTCTGGGAGGTGTCATGGCGTGGACACTACTGCACAAACCCCACAACCCTTGACGTACCGTCTCACATCCCGGGTCATGGAGGGCCACCAGTAGCGTTGTTGGAGTAGCGAGAGGGTATGCGAGGTGCCAGGATGTCCTGAGAGGTGTGTACTGAGTCCAGTACTGAGTCCTTCTGGACCTCCCGGCAGAACAAGTTGGTCTCTTTGAGAGAGGTGAATCTGCCTGTTGATGGACCACAGAATAGGGCTTACCACGATGGTTGGAGGGAGGATGGTATCAGGAGAGGTTGGTTCGGGTTCTATTTGATGGATTCTGGAGAGGGCGTCTGCCTTGCCATTTTTGGGGCCAGGTCTGTAAGAGACAGAGAAGCGAAACCTTGTAAAAAACAAAGACCAGTGTGCTTGCCTGGGGTTGAGGCGTTTGGCATCCCAGAGATACTGGAGGTTTTTATGATCCGTGAAAACTTCAAACGGCCACTTTGCTCCCTCCAACCAGTGGCACCACTCCTCCAAAGCCAACTTGATGGCCAGCAGCTTGCGGTTCCCGATGTCGTAGTTCCGTTCCGCGGGGAGAGTTTCCTGGAAAAGAAGGCACATGGATGTAAACAAGATGGTGACCCCTGCCGCTGTGACAAGATGACCCCCACTCCGGTGGAGGAAGCATCAACCTCCACGACAAATGGCTTCTCCGGATTGGGATGTCTGAGGATGGGAACGGAGGTGAAGGCCTGTTTTAGGGACTGGAAAGCTTTGTCAGCTGCAGAGTTCCAGGTGAGGCGTTTGGGGTTGCCCTTCAGGAGAGAGGTTAACGGGGAACATAGGATACTGTAATGGTGGATGAAACGTCTATAAAAATTTGCAAACCCCAGGAACTTCTGCAGCTCCTTCACTGAGGTGGGTACAGGGCAATTGACTACCGCCTCCACCTTCCCCTGGTCCATTTGGATCTGTCCGGGGAAAATCTGATATCCAAGGAACTGGGTGGCAGCGACATGAAATTCACATTTTTCGAGCTTGAGGAACAGGGAGTTGGCAAGGAGACGTTGAAGAACCAGAGAGACATGGGTGACATGGAGGTCTACGGAGGGAGACTAAATTAAAATATCATCAATGTATATAATAACTAACTTATTTAAGTAATCCCGGAACAGTTCATTCATGAAACTGTAGAAAACAGAAGGGACGTTGGAAAGTCCAAAGGGCATAACCTGATACTCATAGTGTGCAGAAGGGGTAACGAAGGCTGTCTTACATTTATCCCCTTCACGGATCCGAATTAAATTGTATGCACTACGGAGATCTAATTTGGAAAAGATGGTGGCTGACCTGAGTTGCTCTAGAGCGGCTGGGACTAGGGGAAGTGGGTACTTGAACTTGACTGTGGCCTCGTTGAGCTGGTGGTAGTCAATACAGGGACGAAGCCCTCCATCCTTTTTGGCCACGAAGAAGAAGCTGGAAGCGGCAGGGGATGTGGATGGATGGATGAAGCCTTGTTCCAGAGCCTCCTTAATATTTACATCCATGGCCTTTTACTCTGGGATGGACAGCGGATAGACTCTAGCCTTAGGGAGTGATGCACCTGGCAACAGCTCGACGACACAGTCCCATGGCCAGTAGGGAGGCAGCCGCGTGGCTAACCGTTTGCTGAAGACCCTTGCGTAGGCTTGGAGATGGAGTTGCCCGCAGATCCGGAGTCGATAAGAGCTTGAACACATAGGGACGTCGTTTTAGAGGCAAGAATGACAGGAATCTTAGCAAGATTTACTAAGGGGGAATTAGAATTAAACTTACCACTGGGCGTGCAGGACGGATAGGGGCAACGGGCGATCTGATGTCCACTGGCACCACAGTAGAGACACAACTGCTGTAGTCGACGACGAGTCCGCTCTTGTGGCGTTAGCCGGGCGTGATCGACCTGCATGGGCTCTGGCGCTGATGACGTGGACTGAGACACCTCCGAATTGTGTGGCAAGGGTGAGCTGCAAGCGGATAAGTGTTGCGAGACCTGGATGGATTTTTGAATAAAATTTTCCAGTCCCATCGTATAGAACCAACAGACATTTCAGTTCGGTGTTGAGACCTTTATGGTACACGGTGAGTAGAGCCTTGTCGTTCCATCTGCTTGCAGCTGCGAGGGTTCTGAATTGTAGAGCGTAGGGGCTTACAGATTGTTTTCCTTGTTGTAAGGAGATGAGCTGGTCGGGCACGGACAGCGATGAGGTGGTGTGGCCGAAGGCGAGGCGAAAACTGGTACAGAAGGTGCCGAGGCTGGACATCTCACTGGCGTTGGAAGCCCAGAGAGGTTGAGCCCACTGGAGGGCACGCCCGGACAAACAAACTCCACCTGAGCTTTCCTGAACCAACTTAAGGAAAGGGTTGGGAGAACCCCCAGCTCCAGCCTCATCAGCCTGCTGCATGTTTGCAGGACCAGTCTTCTGTAACGAAACACAGACTCACAGGTGAGGAACAAGAGGATATTTATTAGAGATAGCAGGTTAAATAGATGAATCAGCTAAGCAGGTGAGTATTGAATGTAGAGACTTCTCTGGAATGGATATATGGATGATGACAGCAGTTTCTTTGTTCTTTCTGATGCTAGGATGGCGAGGGACAATAGAGAGTTTCTTCTTTCTTTTCCTAGGATTGCGAGGGACTACGGAGAGCGGGAAAACCAGGAAATCAGACGGGCACACTCCCGTCTGATTCCCACTCCCACTGAGCTTGGCTTGGTGAAAACAGGTAGGTAACACAGGTTAGTATATACAATTGTATGTACATACGATACCCTTGAGTCTGTGAACGGATATGAGACCGGACGAGGAAGGAGTGCGGGAGGTGAGTTTATAAAGGGTGAGTGATGAAGTGCAGCAGGTGATGGTGATCAGAACTCCGGTGACTGGGAGCGTGATGGGATTGGCTGGTGCTCTGGTGACGTGGCAAGTAGGGAAGTGACAGGGTGGCTTCTGACACTACCTCAGAGACAGCCTTCAGTAAACATGAATATATTAAAACATGCCCTGCAACAGACAGGAAGGGCCCAACAGTTTTTGGCTAGCTGTCACTGGAATTCTACCTGATTTTCCAGAGGTATGCAAGTCCAAGGTTAGCATAGGGTTTATGCAGTGTAACACAGTGTACAATGTAATGGCACGAAAAGAAGCAAACAACAAATGTAAAAATCTAAATATAAAGGATTCGAAAAAACATTTTCTGTGTATTTATGTCAAAACTAAACACTGTTGGAATTATTAAACTCAAAGAAGGTTGGAGGTGTAACTGAGTTTGTCCTGGTTTTGGAATGTCTTTGGTTGCCAGTATATATCATATATATTAGATTTACATGTGAAGGGCCGAGTTAAAAGTCAGATTATGTGAAGCATAATTTTCTGCATCTGTTAAGTGATCTCAAATCAGTAAGCACCTCCTCTTTGGCATGGCAAAGCTTGTTCATTCATAGGAATACTAAAGAGGATCTTGTTTGGTCCCTTTGTAATCTTTGGGTTTTACAGATGCATCAAAAATGGAGATTAATTAACAGATTAGTTGTAAGGTTTATGTTCAGTTTCCTTGTGTTCTGTTTTAGTTTATTATGTTTCCTTTTAATTTACCCAATTATCAGTTTAGAACCTCTCTCACTTTCATGATTACTCATCGAGTTCTCCTTAGTTCTGATTAGTTCCATGTGTGTCTCGCTTAGTTACCTTGTGTTCTACCTTGTGTATATATACCCCTGTGTTTTAGTTGCTGTCTTTGACTTGTGTGTCATTTAATTAATTGTTCCTGAGTTTTGTTACTAAAAGTATATTTTTAAAGATTACCTTCCAGTTTCCTTGTATTACACATACACACCGCATGACATTAGCTTTATAAATTAACCACAAAGAGTAATAAAGAGTCTATAATAATTTATTTAGCTAAACCTTAAAAAAACATTTAAGGTAAAATAAATAAGTTAACCTAATAATTTACATTTAATTTAAGTTAATTTTTAAATTCTTATTTAAGATAAATAAATAAATAATACATTTCTCAAAAATATTTTGTTATATTAAAATAAAACGTATCCTACCTGTATTAACCTGGTGAAGAAAGTCTTTGACTGGTTCTAGGCAGTTTGGTTGTGTCAGATTGTAACGGACACGGGAAACCAGTAGGATCCATTTGCAGCGCTTATTGAATAAACGGAGTAAACAAGCAATGGTCAATTGTTACGTCGAGGTTCCCACACCGCCCCCTTCTGGCCATTAGTGGGAACCGTCACCTGAACTGTTTGTTGGACTACATTTCCCAGCAGCCCTCATACCTGGGGCTGCCACTCCTCCTCATTACACACCTGTTGATATCTGTTATTACCCTGGTCTGTTCCTCGTTTTCTGATTGTTTGCTGACTGCCCTGTTACTTGGATTGTTTTCTGGATTACGTTTCTGTCTGCTGCCTGCCTCGACCCTTGCCTGTATCACGGTGTAGCGTATCAGCCGGGTTGGAAAGCGTTATTTAAAACACTATCGCTCTTCCGCTGAAACGAGGGATATTTAAGCCTTAGCTCAAAGGGAATAATAAGTATA
>JAZGTK010016773.1:0-12574 GCA_036877625.1 Ambastaia sidthimunki
TTAAGTTTAAATTAACTGAGTTATGATAGACCAACCTAGTGCTGAAACTATTACATTACATAAGTGTGTATGCTGGGATACACCACAAGGATTAAGCTGACTGATATAACACACACACAGCTGTCCCACAGGCTTACAGACACTGTACTGATGTGTATCTCTTGCTGGTGGTATGTGAGGCCACTGACATGTATAGTATCACGTACGGTCTCCATAGCATCTCTGCACAGAGAACAACCGCTAATCAACTCATCTCCTTTCCTCCCCTATCGGCTCACCGCCAGCGTGGATCCATGCTAGCGAGTTATGTCACCAGAGGGGCACTAGGTTACTAAACAGGGTCATGGTGAGGACTATGTTGCGTATCCTCGGAAAACCTGTGAGGCTGTTCATGCACATGCATAAAAATGTATGTCTGGCACTCATTTTTATCTCCAAACGCTCAGTTCTGGAATGTCAGAAAATATTTCTGGACCTTAAAACGCTTCTAAACGGCATTCTTCTGCTTCTAAACAACATGCACTACATGTTTTGTGTGGATTTTAACTAGCACTGAGATCTTGTTAGTGGCTGATTTGTATTTGACTGTCCTTGCACGCATCGAGCGTCCATCAGATATCAGATTATACAGGAGGCCTTACAAGATTATGCATGTATCTTTCACAACCAGTTTCACAAACAGGAAAGTCTTGCGTTAAATGTTATTGCTCTTTTACACGCAGCTTGCAGCTAAATGGCATGTCATGCATGGAGCCATAATCTCTTTATTGTGCTTACAATTATGGGTGTTGAAGGCTGCAATAGTTTTGAATGAAAAGGCTGATCAATAGGTCAAAGCACAGAACTGCATTGGCTGGCGCAAAGGTTGTAGGTTCGATTCCCAGCAACACACATGCTGATAAAATGTATACCTTGTCAAATAAAACAAATGTATGTAAAAATCCTCAAAGCATCTAATGTCTCATAAAGCTGCAATCTGTAATGTTTTTGGATAAAAATAAACAAAAACAGTAATAATATTTTATAATATTGATTTAGAATTTGAGCTGTCAGGTTATATATTTTCCAGGAAATGTCAGTTTGACTTGTGGTTACTGAAAGATAAAAAATGAGCTACACGTGTCTGAAGCACCGGAATAAATTATTAAAAATTAATAAAACAAACAATTTAAGAAGGTACACTTCTGAGAAAACATACAAATAAAGATGATTTTAGATGTTTAAGTGCTGTTTAGAGCACTGGAATCACTAGATGAGGGCTTAATGAACTCAATTTTGTAAAAACCTCAAATTAGACTCATTTTGCCAGCACAGGTCACTGTATGCAATTTACTGTTGCTACAATTTATTTACTATTTGCCATATATTTTCATCTTTTGCAGGAATTTTGAGGACATCGATAAAACATTACAATAACGTGTTTCCTATGTTCTGCATGTACTTCAGTGCTGTAAGTTCACACAGAGTGACAGAGGTCACTGCAGGCTGTGAGGACACACCTGTGCACCCCCAGAATCATTCGCACCTTTATCCTATTCGCTACGGCCCTGACTGTACATTTCAAAAGCACCATGGGAGATCCCTGTTATATAAAATCCTCAATGGTTTTATGTAAGAGATTTCTGTTATCTTTCCATCAGTCTTCCTTTCATATCACAGCCATTCGATGCTCAGATAGCATCAATTGTTTGCTATATATAACTCGAGTACAGTGTCAACATGCGTGTCTTTTGAATAACATGGCGAATGATCTGGAAACTGTGGCCAGATCTGACTGTGGTCTTGGGTGCATGACAACTATCATTCAATCAACCATCATTTAATATAAAGCAGCAGCCACTTGTGTTTTGGGTTGGTATGTGTGTTTATAGACTGAGCCAATACAGGCTGCTATGGAACAATGTGGTGTTTTTGTAAAAGGAGGCACATTCGTGAAACTGCACGTAGCAATCGTAGCCAAGCGTGCAAACTCCACCTTCCACACCTTCATGTGGGCTTCACCATCAGTTCTGTGTGTAAATGGGGCGGTGCAGGTTTGGATCGTGGATGACTGCACGTTTTGCCACAAATAGCCTCTGTTGCATAAGCAACACTGTTAGATTAAAGCTATTTGTTGCTTCTTTAGCATCACAGAATTGCTCTTTTCATGCAATGACAATATTCAATATTTAAAGGGTCATTCCGTGTCAAGTCATCAGATTTTTGGAAACGTTTTGTAAAGTCTGTAAAAAACAGTGTTTTTTCCTCATTTTTGAACTGTTCCAATGGCATATAATGCAACAAGGATTACTAAAGTCAAGAGATTTTACCACTAGATCTACCAATCTCTGTGTAAAAATAAAATAATGATGCTGGCATATTTTCAAGTCATTTTTCATCTTATCTAATATGGAAGTTTCATTTTGACTCCCCCCCTACAAATGACATTACTTACTTTTATGCATTTAGCACACGCTTTTATCCAAAGCGACTTACAGCTCATTAAAGCTATATGTGGATTAATTAGTAACCTAATGGATTACTCAGTAACTTTTCATCAATGGCATTTAGTATTTTGGTCTTCGTCACTATGTATGTCGCTCTTGCATTAGTAAAAATATGTAAAATCATACGTTTGAGCTTGGGACCTCTGGATGAGTTGACAGGAAATGACCCCATAGGCTGTAAATCTCCATAAAAAAACAACAAAAACTTCAATAAAGAATGTTGTGGCACCATATGATGTGAGGGTTCTCAGTGTTTCTGGCATGATGCATTAGGTTCTAGCACACATAAGAACCAATTACATTTGCAGTCACTGATGTCTAGTGTGTGTGTTTGTATACAACACACTGTGAGCAACAACACAAGAAAAGTTTTAAGTTTAAAGCTCTACAAAACCAATTTTCAGGACAGTAGGTGTTATGCAAATCACGTCACATATATGTCCAGTGTTAAATTTAACTCTTAAAAAGTTATTTCAACACTGCAAAATTGACTGTGTACCCACAAACATCTTCACATATTTACAGAAGAAATGTCTTGAAACACCATTCAAAGACACATCTTTTGTGCTCCAAAATTCTGATGGGGTTTGTCTGTTGTGTTAAAAAAAAAAATTTCCAAGCAGGCACTCGCTTTATACAAAGATTCAGCTTGTCGAATCAGCAGTTCAGATTTGTACTCTGGCATTATATATACTAGATCTTTTATTAAGTAAACATTTTCCGCAGAAAGCCAATCAGAGCAGCTGAAACTATCACGTTCAAGGTTGATCAGATACTCGTGTTTATGGATTACAAAGAGACACACAAGAGTACAGAGGTCCACAACTTCACTGAAGACCACAGATCCGCCCCACTAGAGTAAGTTTCCTATATCCAACTTACTTTATCCAACCATTAAATCTCTTTTAGTTTTACATGTTTGTTTGTTTTATTTTATCTTTGGGATAAAGCATATACCGTTTTATCCAAGATATTCTGTCTGCCATACATGGATGTTATACATACAGTTTAAGTACATAACAGCTAGTTATTGAAACTAACTCAGTTGTAGACTACCACCTTTGAATAAAAATTTTTGTTGTTTGACTGTGTAAAGCAGTGTGTTATTACAGTAGACACACCAGACTATTAATGATTCATACAGATGAACTTTGGCTCTTTGCTTCAGTTGTAATTTGCAGGTCGTTGTCCAGCTATGAGCTGCAGGTTCTTACTTCTTACATATTAATCATGATAATATCTGTGTGAATGGTCCCCAGCTAACAGAAAATATTCTCAGAACGTTGGCTAATGTTCTCTAAAAGGTCTCTCAAAGTTATCAGAAAAGTTTCTGCATTAAAGTCAGTAGATTTTTTTAACGTTATATAACAAAATGTTATTCTGAAATGAAAACATTTTTAAAACTTTATATTTATATTTTTTAACTTTCTATTTATATTTTACCATATTACAATCTGATACCATTGCACCAATTTACACCACCCTTACCAAAACTAACCATGTTTTTTGGCACATTGATTTACATTTATAAAAGATACAATGGTAAAACCATTGTTGCTGTAGCAAAAGCATGGTTAAATTGTGGTTAATATAGTAATCATGAGTTTTTGGCATAAACTAGTAAAACTATGGTTAATTTAAGTAGAGGCACGTCTTTATAACATGTGTGTTATTTTAATCTTTTTAAATCCACAATTTTGGTTAGATTATCATTACCAATCAACATACCAAAATATCCTCCCGACACGAAACATCATTTGTTTTAATAAATGTTTGAATTATTTATCTGTCCGTGTTGTCCGGAACCTTCAGCATCGAGCCATCGAGCGACACGGACTGTTTTTCCAGACGCACCGCTGCGTTTAGGGGAGTTTAGTGCAGGTAAGAGCTGTTATTTTTTACAATAAGATGTCTGGTTTTAAAAATGATTTAACTATATTATTGCTGCTTTATGATCTTCTTAAGATTGTCGATGCGACTCGTTTACTTTTAGTTCAGTTAAATAGCTTTTCTCCTCTGGTTCATGGGTATGACACTTCCTGTAAAGACCTTGACAGTTTATTATTATGAAAGGTGCAGCTGTCAGTTTGTAATCGGTTTGTACTTTTTTTAATCTTCGGTGTAAATGAAGACCTTTGTGGCCAAATCATAATTTTGTGTTTCATCTTTACTGCTGCTTTCCGAGCTCCTATATGATGGTCATTTTGTGCTATATGTTTATATCTGCTCTTAAGTGATGTAGCTGTCATATTTAAAGCATGCATTTCCAGTAAATAATGTAAGTAAAAATGTTTATGCTTCTGGTACATGAATATTTCAACTTTCATTTTGGATGTGTGTAATAAACAAGATGCAATGTTTACAAGTGAGACAAACAAACTAATTCATATTGGGAATATAATAATATAAAAATAATAATGTAAATTACCAGTTAATATAACTGAGTGTTCTTTATGTTTTTAAAAATTAGCAACCTATTGACCCTGTGTAATATTTTTCTCTCAGTTCAGTTAATGGCTACTTTATTCAATTTACATATTAACGTGCAAGTGGGTAGTTAGTTTTATTCATAAGATCTCTTTGCTAAACAGCATTTTCTTCTCAGCATTGTCTTTTAAAATTATAAATAAAACACACACACATACACACACACACATATATATATATATATATAGTTACTGTTAGGTTTAGGGTAAGGGTTTGGTTAGTTGTTTAGTTGGGATGGTAAGGTTAGGGTAAGAGGCTACATATTGTATTGTGTCAATGAATGTCCTCACAAGGATATCTGTACAAACACTTGAGTGTGTGTGTGACGTGAGTTTGAGAATCTGTGTGTCCTGGTTTCTGCAGTTGTTTGCTATGGCTCAAGCAGACGGCAGGACTCTGGCTTTAGGAGTTCTGGCTGGAGCTGCAGGTATCAGCTTGGCTGTCGTCTGCTACCGGAAAGTTGGTGCTGGTGGTACCAGAGTCCTGCAGCTAAACAGCAATGCGGATTCCGTTGATGGCCGTGTGGTTCTGCAGACGGGTCAGACAGAAGTTCTGGACCGGCTGGGCGCTCTGATCCAGTGTGTGTCTGATCTCAAGGAGGAAGTGAGAGCTCTGAAGAATGCACTTCCACACCTGCAGGACAACGTCAGGGATCAGCTGAGGGGTCGGAGCGGGGCAGATGTTAGCGCTCGCAGGGCCAGTCCACTCCACAGAACCACTCCCACCCGGAGGAAAAGAGCAGGTGCTACAGTGAGGAGTGAGGGGCAGAGCTCAGAAGAGGCTGAGAGTGAGGGAGGGTGAGTTCTCTCTCAAGCGTTTATAAAGTGTTTGTATTTTTAAAACGGGTCCTGTTATGCCCTTTAGGTCTTGATTATGTTTTGGTGAACTACAATAGGTGTTCATGTTTCCATTTTCATAAAAAGGGCTGTTGAATTCCTGGTTCCACAAAGCTTTTCATTCAGAATTAGGCTCAGATTGGTTAGCTGGCCCATTATGTTGTATTTGGCAAACCGTCTTGTGTGTGGTGTCCAGAAATTTTGCAAACATTCTTGGGATCATGACATCACAAGGCCAGAAAGAAGAGAGCTGTAGTTCTTTAAAGTGTTTTTTTTGTAGTCCTTAAAAAGCAGCTTTGGTTAAAGTGAATATCTTGCTTTGCAGTGAACTGTGGGCGTTGTGACTGCAGATATTGTTTATGCTCAAACAGCGAGTTCTTCATCCATCTGCAACTGTAAAGTGACAGTATACTCAATACTTTAGTCCATATTTCAATTGGCAGCACAGCCATTTTTAACTGTGCTAAAAGTCTTGGTTTTAGTGGCACTTCTTTTCTAAACATTGTTTTGGGTGCTGATGTTTGTTCCCATTCTGATGAATGTATCAGAACAGTTAAATCCAGCTTTTCTAATCAAATGTGCATGTTTTTTTAAGATCTGAATTAGCCAGAGAGGATTTAGCACAAATAGAAGATCTTGCTTTAAAACGGATGCATTCAGTGATGTACAAAGATTGGCGCCAGATTTTGTTTTTATGAGATTTGTGAATAGAAGGCTTTGGCGCATTTAATTGTTTTGGATGAAAATGTTGTCTCTGCCTCTCGTGCGGTTAAAATCATGTGTCATCTTTGTAGAGGAGGTGAACTCCACAGCCTCCAGTCATTCATTTAAATCATTCTTCACCAAATTTGGCATTAAACAAATACAAGTCCATTCCAGCCTCAAATTCTGCTCCTAAAGCAATTTACAATGTATCTGTTTTGTTTTTATAGCGTCACTGTTCTTTAACATTATGTTGTTGTTTTTAACAGGTTGTTTTCTCAAGCACTTTTCTTCTCGAAAGACGATTTGTTGTTTTTAGCATTAGTTTGGTGCACCTTGACCTCTAGTTTCAAGTTTTATAACTTGTCTTTGTGTTTGCAGCATTTTTACCTAGAGCTTAACTATACTTATTATAAAAGCACCTATATGTACTCCACTGGGTTCAAAGGTCAACCATTCTGTTCGTTACTGCCCTCTGATCAAGGAGGTCAGAGTTTGGTTGGTTAGCATGGCCCAGGTAGCTTTTACTGTTAGATGTTGTAACTGCA
Organism: Ambastaia sidthimunki; assembly: GCA_036877625.1. NCBI lineage: Eukaryota > Metazoa > Chordata > Actinopteri > Cypriniformes > Botiidae > Ambastaia > Ambastaia sidthimunki. The sequence continues at coordinate 7,060 of JAZGTK010016773.1, forward strand.
CAATCTAGGGTTCCATTTTACAGACTCTTCCTTCCTATTGAACAGTCGCCACAAACCGTACGTTTTAACTGACTTTAGTGTTACCATGTAATTCAGAGTGAAACAGAAAAATGGGGGTGTGGCTTGTTATTTACACTGGAAATTGATTGGATCTAGAAAAGTAGGTGTTTTTAGAGCTTGCAGTAACTGATCGTTGGAGGGGAGTGGTTAATGGTTCTGGCTCCGCCCAAGCTGTGCAGAGGGGAAGTTTTAAAATTAACAAATTTTAGTGAAAGATAGTGAGGACACATGAATTGTAAAAAAAATGGATGTGCATGAATAAATCATTTAATAAGCATTGCAATATAACAAGAATTGTATATTAACAGTATAAGAATAGTATATTTATAGTATATTTATAGAATAGTATAGTATAGTCCTAAAGTAGTGTTCACATGTTAAAGGCTCTGAATGGATTTCTAATTAAAATCATCATGGTTAATAAAAAGATAAGTTATGAAGTTTCTAAAATATGGACCCTGGTTTCAAAATCATCTTTTTTGAATGTAGACTATTTAAAAGTATCAGTGTACTAATGCAAAGTATTAATCATTCTGTTTTATTCCGTGCATACTGATGTTTTCCCCAGGAAACATAAGTGACACATTTAATTATTGTGATAAAGTAATTAACTGAGATAAGGGTGAAGTGTGTTTCATTATTAAACTATTTAATTAACTGGATTATCCAGCAGTTAGTCAGACGGTAAAGTCCCTGCTGAGCATAGCTAATGCATGATTCAGAAGAGCAGGGTAACATGCATGAATAGAAGGCTTTGGAGGATTGAATTGTTTTGGGTAAAATTAATGTCTCAGCCTTTCGTGCGGTCCAAATCATGTGTCAACTGTGTAGAGGAGGTGAACACAGCCTCCAGTCATTCATTTAAATCATTGTTTGCTAAATTGAGCATTAAGCAAATACAAGTCCATTCCAGTCTTAATAAATTCCACTCCTGAAGCGATTAAGAATATATCTGTTTTGCTTTTCATAGCATCTCTGTTCCTAAACCTTTCCTTAAGCATCTAACATTTCCGCCAAATGATTTGTTATTTTAAGCATCTGGTTTGTGCAACTTTCCCCCAGATATTTCAAGTGCAAAAAAAACATGGCTTAGTCTGAAAAAGTCCCCAGCTAATAATTTTAAGTTGCAAGAACGCCTAACGTTGCCATTATGTAACATAAACGTTAGAAATGATTTCCTGCACCAACACTGACAGTATTTAGATTACTCAAGTGGAAATAATGCCTGAAAGGTCACGTGGACAACAGGCATTGTTATAATGAGCGCAAAACACGCAAATACTTAATTGTAGGTTAGTATAAAATACGTGGTGTGACAAAGATCAATGTTGCACCATTTGTGCATCACGCCTCGATGATTTTGCGAACATTTCCTTTCACAAACCCAATAATGCGCCGTCTGCGTCTTAAAAAACAATCGCAATACATCAACAGTACGACAAACAAACAACTTCACAGTCCGTCTAGCAGAACAGAACCAGATTTATCAAACAAAGCGTTTATTCTCTCTTGCGAGCATGAACGATCGGACCTGTCTGCCTTTATATAAACAACACCCGTTTTCTTGTAAATCTGCAATGATCAAACATAATAAACGGTATCGGTTTTAAACGCGCAAGTTTTAACATCCTTCGGCGACGCAGGCGAGCCGTGACGCGAACGCGCTCCCGCGGTGGGAACGCGGACAAGAACGACAAGTTCGTGCACGCGGCGGTGAAAATTAGGCAGTCACGCTTTCAGATTGATCGCTCGCTGTTTTAAAGACAGACAGACAGAGAGGAAACTGTTTTGACAGGTGAACAGTCCCTTGAACCCCGAGGGGGCTTCGGGACCGAACCACACATGTTCCCGAATCAACATGCGGCTCTAAATCGACGCGCTGCGGTGTTAAAACACATCCCGACAGCTCCGAGTGTAAACACAGTAATCGACCTTCACACAAAAGCCTGTCATGCTATAAAAACACTGCAAAACAAGTTTTGAAAAGTGATCACGTACGACCCAGCCAACAGGGAACGTTTCCAGAACGTTGGTTAACGTTCTGTAAAGTTCTCTCAAAGTTATCATAAACGTTCTTGCAGTAGCATTAGTATAACCTTTTATTTAATGGTATGTATGATGTGTATCAAAAGCATTTCTGAAGTTGTTAGTGGAACGTTTTCAAGACTTGGAGAATTTAACAAAACGTCTGAATAACGTTCTTACAACAAAGTGATAATGTTAATACAATGTCTTAAGAAATTGATGTTTTGATAACAAAATAAATATCTGTACTTGTTGTAACTTAATGGAAACGTTTGGAAAATGTTCCAACACCTACAATTGTTAGCTGGGTAAGTATCAAACTCAGACCTCCATTGAGATCCACAGGAATAAGGATTTTTTGTGGGGGTCTGACCTCCACAGGCTAGTGTTGAAGTCATTTGAATGTGTTCAGAGTCCGTGACTGTTGGGATGGAAACAGTGTTTTCCCTGAACAGCTTTTGGTTTAAAAGTGTCTGCGATTTGTCATGCATATTAAAGACCAGCATGGAGTTTTAATTTACTCTGTTTGAAGACTTACTTTGTGCAGTGAAGGTGTTTCTACATGACAAAAGGACAAACCTTTACTGCAGAAATGCTTTATTCGTTTATTTATTTTACAGGCCAAATATAACTTTGTTTATGCTGATATGAAAGCATTTATATTCTGAAGCGTTGATCAAAACACTCTTTGTAACCCTTTTTTAAAAACGACTTTGAGAAAGAAAATGTTTCTCATTTTTCACTCTTTAGTGTTCTGCCAGAACGCATTCAATGGGATACGTGAGCAATGCAGGGCTGTCATCGGGGGCAACGACTGGGGAGCCCGTGATGAGGGGCCCCACTAAGGTCCTCTGATATATCATACTCTTTTGGCCCAGGTGTTTCAGAACGTACAATTCTGGAGTTGTGCTTGCAGTCCTGTTTGGGGAAAATTTAAGGAAACTGTTTGTATTTCGAGTCAGGCTTTAGAATCTCCTCTATATGTGATTTTACAGTCTTATAGCTCTGGCCAGTTTTCACTACACTGGCCACTGACAGACTAATTTGTGTTAACTGCATATAAAGTCTATATATAAAGTCTGTATATAAAGTATGTTGAGCAAAGTATGTTGACCCATACCAAGTGTTGGTCCTCTGTTTTTAACCCATCCAGTTAACGCACACACACTGGATTAATGAGTTGTGATCTAGTTAATTAGGATGAATGCTAGTATGTTGTGTAAAATGCAGAATTTAGGGTATTTAGCTAGTAAAACACAGTTTTTGTGTCTAAGGAACCAAGTTAAAAACTAAAATATTCTTCTTGGTTTTGTGAACTTCAGTGACAGGTTTGGATTAACGTACAGAGTTCAAACAGCGAATAGGAGAGGATCACACTGGAATGACATCAGAGATGAACTTGGATTGTGCTGATTTATGGTCCTCAAAACACGATCTGCTGACAGAAGGAACGACTTTAGCTGCTTAATAAGAGGATCAATGACTGTGTGAATGAAAATGTATAGAAAGCAACAGGCCCCTGTGGGCTTGTGTGCACTGTTTCTTTAACAATTAAAAAGGTTTGACACACGGAAGTATTGGATGAACTCTGAGTGCCGGTTAGACAGTAGAACATCTTATTTTGTCAGTCATCATTAGAGATTATTGCAAAGTGCTCATGGCTGTAAAACTGGTTATTTTCTGTTCATATTCATCAGGGCTTCAGGATAGCAGCTATTTAATTTTAAAACTTGCAACATGCGAAAATAAAACTGCACAATTCGATCTGAACATAAATGACTTTGATTTTCGAGTGTAAAGTACAATAGCAATGCAAAATCTGTAAAACAGTTTTTTTTCCTGTTTGTTCAACAAATGAATAGAATTGTGATGATAAATATGGTTGTCATTGCCTCGCAAATGTAAACAGAAGCAGAGACGCGAGACAAAGCCAAAGCTTTGTGTTAATGATGTTTGTTAGTCTTCTTTTCATTGTGGTTGCTGAGTTGATGTTTCAGATCTGAGCCAGATACCTGACAGTTGTTGATCTTTGCTGAGGACAGATTAAGACGTGCTCTCAAACAAACAGCACGCTCTTGAACTTATAGTTCTGCTCGGAGTGGCAAACAAAGAAGCAGATAAAAGATTCCCATTGGAATAATCCCAGTGGAAGATTCTACTTTTCCTGGGTGCGGTTGTGTCCTGTGATCCAGGACTTTATTCTAGGGCTGGGCAATATAGATTATATCTTATATACCGTAACTTTTTTAGCCTTTTCACAATGGAAGCATGGAAATCTGACCTTTCGTGCGAATGCCTCAGCGTCACACTTCTGCTTATTTGATTAGTGACCCAGAAATAGTGCAGGATTTGAAATAGCTCCCATTTCTTTCATGCAATAGCAATTCTTTTTAAATTTAATTTGATTTCGAATCACAGATATGAAGTGTGGACACTGTATGTCGTCCAGCCCTGATTATAGCGTACCATCATTCTACCTTCTGCAGTCCTTTTAGTGTTGTATGTATAGCTTTGAGGATGCCAGTCCACCAGCTTGCGTTAGTTTTGAGATTTGTTTAGCAGAAGTTGTCGTTCTAACTTGTGTTTAGATGAATGAAGGTCTGATATGGTCGCACATTACGGCAGACTCTGAAGAAGATGGCCAAAATGACTCACGTCTCTGGTAGTGTGTAACTGTAGCACCAAAAATCAAAAACACACCAGCAGAAGTGGATCTGCGGGCCGCTCAGAATCTTATTCAGCGGCGTTCTCCGCCTCCCAGGGCTGTAGGTGATCTCGTCTGTCTGTCGTTCGACCTCGGTGTAAATAAAGTTTAAGTGCCCTCGGAGGTTCCAGCTTCAACACATCCCTCCAGAAGTATCGCTCGAAGTCTCAAATGTTCTCACAAACCGCAGATGACGCAAATGGTGTCTGTGCCAGGTCTTAATGGAAGCCTTTTATGTTTTACTTTTCCTCATTCAACTCTTTCATTTATAGTTTAGCCTGTAATTAATGCTGAGTTTTTACACACTCCTCTGGGCTGATGAGAGCGCTGAGTGTTAGCACATACTTTGAGCTGCTTTTTTTTTGCAGGCTGTAAATGTTAGGCAGGTATTGCGTGCCTCAGAGTGAGTGAAATAAACAACATGTACAGTGTTTTTAAATAAAAACCTTCAGGTGTCTGAAAGCTCCAGTCCCAATAAACAGTAAATTGCTCTGCTTTGCGTGTGCACGGCCTCTGTGGATGTTTTGCGTGTAAACGTTTTAGGAACGTTTCTGTTACAGGCTTCGGTTTGACCTTCCTGTGAAATGAGCCGTGTTAGGTCTGGATGTTGATTAGCTCATTTGTGCTCGGCCTTCGGAGAGAATTCCTTCACCTCCTGTTGTTTAGAAAAACACACATGATGAAAGTGTGTGTGTGTGTGTGATCCTCAGTTTGACCTTGTGTTTT
>JAZGTK010016774.1:0-12573 GCA_036877625.1 Ambastaia sidthimunki
GTCAGACGGACTCTTTACAGTCTATCTCTAGGGCAATTCTGTTAAATTCTGAAAGTCCTGTTTAACATACTGCTAACATTTTATAAGGTCACCGAATAATTTATGCACATCATATATTCTCTGATCAATTATGAATCAGACACATTTTTTTGAGATTCTTCAGCATGTACACTAATAATCATCTGTTTACCACAGTCATCACTGTCAGCACAACGTAGGGCGCCTTCAGTCCTTGGACTAATATGGAAACAGCTGCGTGATTGACAGGAAAGGTCTTGCATCTACACGCACAGGAAGGACATGTATGTTCAAATATAAGTGTGGTTTGGAATCTGGGGTCTCCAGGGACCTCACTAACCCCACTGACCTGCCTGTCTCCACCCTGATTACTCAGCCAAGGATGAGGAAGGGGGATTGAATCATTACCATCACTGGGATACAGTGCATGTCTTTACCTCTCACCTGTACTAGTGACGGGTGTCATACAGTTGTCTCTAAAATTGATAACAAAAGCCTTTTTTCTAATACATATATTAAAATGTCATGACCACAAGCACCAAACTGTAAAGCTGTCTATCCCATTAGCTTTCAGAGGGCATAGTTAAATCCCAACATATCTTAATATTTATAATAAAGATATTTACATAGCAGTACAGATATTTTATTTAGAGTGTTTAAATTCTTACATTTTAACATGAAATAATTAACCCTATTAACACATATTCCTGGTTTTATTGTGAATGATTTAACAGTGTAGAGATTTCCAAAGGAAAAAGAAATGTCTTGAAACCTTTCATTAAAACAGAATCTTTTCCACCTCTGAAATGATTTTCCTGTGGGAAGACATCACATATCCCTCTTACTTTCCAACCCCTTTTCCCAACCACCTGTCATACAAAAATCATTTTTTACAATCTAGTCAATTCTTGATAAATGAATATTTTCAGAATGTCACATTTTGACATTGATAAAATAGAGTCAATTGTCATTGACTCCAAAACACAAAAATTCAGCCACAAAATCAAAGGTTTGGAAATATTTCTGCTGGATAAAGTCTGGCACAATGTATACCATGCAGAGTTTTGGCTCAACAGACCCTTAAAGGGATTAACTCCCAGTGGTCCATCCCAGCATGACAACATCTGCGATGGGGTATCTGTGCCACAACGTCATCACTACCGGTGAGTAGAAGCATGCTGACACACTGCCACACTGTCAGTACCAACAGAGGGCTGGCACAATGACTCACCGTCTGGCACAGAGACGGGTGGTGTGGTCAGTATATGATGAAGCACAGTGGCAGCCGGTGTACTGGCCACCCACAGCACCAGTCATGGAATGTTTGGCTATTTGTAAAAGGCTGGGCAGTAGCAATGTTACCATACCCCTGCTAAATAGATTACTTTTGGTGTTTGATAGTGGCTCTGTACCAAAACCTAGCAAGGGGCCTCTTTCTACATAGGCATCCATCTTATAAGGCTGTATCCTCTTTAAAATTAAAACATCTGCGTAGACGGCACCGTTGAGGCTCTTTGACGTGTGCCACAAAAATATTGCTTCACATGCTGCTAATGATGCCTTAATAAGCACACAAAATGCATAGCACATGCAAATATTGTGTAAATAATCATTTCACTAAACCACTTATTATATATGTACTAGATACAAATGTTACTTTTAAGTTGCTTAGATATTTGCTTAGATGTTATCTGCATTCTTCGATCAAAGCTTTCACTGAGCTTGTGCAATGCATTTTGAGGAAGGTTTGCCTTATCCAGGGTAGTCGTGATGCTATCTTAGATTTTAGTTATAATAAGGCATAATATAAGGCAACATATTTGCAGTTTGAAACAGTGGTGCATTGGAAGAATTTGTTTGAAACAGAGCCAATGACACAGAATTTGCCATTATATGATAACCATGTAGGAATCTAGTGGAAGAAAAATCTTCGTGATATAAATTACAGTGTGATTAAGATCATGTATTAAAATTAGCTTAAAGCCATCATGAAATATTAGAAGCACATCTTTATATCCCCAAATCTTCTTTAGGGTACTATTCAAATAACAGATTTATCCACTTGTTGTTTACCAGGGATCATTTTCCACTGTTTAGCCACTGTTGTGCCCCAAGCGTATAGAGGCTATTTGTGTTTTCTCTCTGATTGGTTTTCTGTCCTTCCCTAACCCTGATGTTTCTTTTGAGCACACACAGGTGGTCGCCTGATTATAGCATAATTATTGTCATTATCTTCTGTTTCTGATAACATTTCAGACCTTAAGTATTTCTTTTAAAATAGTCCAGATCAAGTGGCAAATGTATTTGCTACCACAAAGAATCCCAAGTATTGTATACAAAGGGACAATTAAGCATCTTTTCTCAGCCTAACAATTTTAGACCACAACTGACAGATTTTTCCGGGCCCTACAATATCCACAGGGCACAAATCACACAGCACCAAATTCATCTAATTTTACCCACCTCATACCTTAGAGGAAATTCATCTCATTTTACCTACCTCATACCTTAGAGGAAATTAATCTCATTTTACCTACCTCATACCTTAGAGAAAAGTCAACTTTATTCATTTATAAGAGTCTGTAATACAGAACTTCACATTGTAGAGGCAAACATCACCTGGAAATGTCATTGTCGTGTCAAGTGACAAAAACATCATCCTTTGTTTACCCTGAATATGCAATAATTGCCAATAATTGAAGCTATTAGTGAGTATTAACAGAGCACTTGTGTGGGACTCCATGGGTTATTCTGCTCAATGCCAACCCATTAAATCTAAACACCATTTAAGCTCGGCAGCATATTTGGTTCATTATTCCTTTAATTGCTTGTTTATGTCTAGTAATTACAACCGCGGGTGACACAAAGACTTAGTACAAATTCAAACAGAATTTCAAAAAAATCAGACAAAGCGATTATGGTTGAAGGGGCACAGACCAGGCAGACGCACCCTTTTCCTCATTTGCCTTCTGAAGCCAGTCAATAAACAATCTGCATATCTTTAGTCCATCAATATTTAATACCAGCCAGCTAAAGGGCTCCTCTCTCAACCTCCGTCAGTTTTGATGTTAGATGCTTTGAAATGTACCACAGACAGCAACCTCCACAGTCCCCAGAGGGTTGTGGCACACTGTGTGTTTGTATTTGTGTGTGCATGCATACACATTCTTTTGAAAGCTTGTGTGCTTTCTAGACAATATACCTACCTTAGCATATTTGTGTACTGTAGAGGTGGTATGTGCCATTTTTGTGAAGTCATGGCGTATTCAAAAGCCAACAAAAGTACAACAAAAGCCACTGCTTTAACTGTATTTCTGGTGTGTGTGTGTGTTTGTTTTTGTGTGTGTTTGGAGTGGTGTTAGCCACAGGTGAATTGAAAATTCAACGATCAAAACAAATGAGCCAATTCAGACCAATTAGTGGACAGTCATGGCTATGTGTTGCCTGTAAATGAGCAACACGATGGCCTCTTTACCCCCTCTGGAGTAAACCTCTGCCCCAGGAGAGGCCTCATTAACTGGCCTGGGTTATGGGGGAAAAGGGGGTTGTGGGATTCTTTAAAGCTCAATAACCCCGGAGAGCAGGGGTTGGAACCTGTTCCCCATGTTGCTGGCATTGGTTCAAGGTGTTGCTGTCAATCATATTTTCTCGTAACTCCCTCTGCATCTAATAGCAAATTATTTGTTTCTGGCTCCCCCATAAAATTGAGGAACATGACTTATAGTGAAAAATTAAATGAAATCAAAATCACATAGACATAGCCAGATCTAAAGACCAGAATATCACAGAGACTTAAAGATGGGCTCTTTTGATGGTTTTGACCACCTGTACTACAGTATGGTACAGGAATGTATGATGTGGTACTTTGATATATATTATTGACCTGGTATTGTAGGTACTTCAAAGAAAAAGTAAAAATAAATAAATAAAAATAATAGGCAATGATAATAAAATAATAATTGTAATAAAACAAAAAAGTGACATTAACAACAATTTACAGATTCAGTGTAGTTGAATCAGAGTGCTAACGCTGAAATATCTTAAATATGAAAGAGATATTAATGGATTCAGGCCTTGTTGTAAATTTGACCCACGTACGTTGGTTTCAGCACTCCCGGGGAGAGACACTGATAGCTAAACAGCAGAAGGAAGCTGTCTATTAACATTTAAATGATCTTCCTCAGAAAGAGATAATATTGTGAGAGAAAATGAAGAATTAGTGTAATGCTCAGGTCTTAGCTGGTTGGAACGAGCTCTCACTGTCCACCGAAAGGTAATAAGAGGCTCACAATTATGCCTAATGAATTCTAATGAGCCCTTGCCATTTACAGTTCATCCATGCCCAATATGTGGCCTCTTGGTCTCATTTACTACACAGTAAAAGTGCAGTTAAGAACTACTGACTTATGAGGATATAATGTCTCCGTCACCTTCTGATAAATAAAGATATATTATGTTCCTAATGCCACAACAGCCCTTTGTTTTTAACACTATGCCTCTCTAATGGAAAGCAATATTATGCTGATATTGAATAGAGCTTTTGTATGAATGCTTATGGCTCATGTCAATGTACTGCTGACAATTTATACTCCACATAACTCTCACTGGATCTGCAATTGTGCCAAACATGCTGAGGAACAGCTTAACAATAGCAACAAAATTTATTGCGGTATCTCAGAACACAGAGCTATTCAGAAGGAATAATTTCAAACCTGTTATGCTCCATTACAGTGTGCTTGTTTTTTATTGTTTGCATTGGCTTTGGGTGACACAGGCCATATGCCTCGTGTTTAGTGCAATATTGTGTTAAACATCTCCGAATGACTGGCAGTCATCATGTGATTCACTGTGTCCTTTGTTCGGTTGAGTTTAAGTTGTGTTGTAGAGGGGGCGGCTGGGAGATGGTGGGCTCAGGTTAGACAGCTTTGGAATACTGCCACCATATGGATGAGGTGCGGATCTAGCCACCACAGGGATTTTTATAACACTGGATACATAGATTCCAGTGAATATTTCTCTGAAAACGAAAATGGGTACTTTGTGTACACATGTACAGTGTATAGCAAAAATATGATGCTTTATAAAATGTAAAAGAATTATTAAACATTTAAATTTATGAGAGTTTTGGATTAGGTTTATTATTTAGGTTTATTATATCTGTGAGACTGGAAGTTTTATCTCAAAACCTTTCTCTCCAACTTCCTTGTGACAGCTAGCCCACTAAAGGTCTAAATAAGATTTAAATTTATATAAAAATTTGGCCTTCTGTCAGCCTGTTGAATTAACTGTGTCACTTTGGAATTAGCACTCTTAGCTCTGGAAAAGATTGTGCTTAAAAAGTCAGAGAGGTTTAATTAACATGCTAATCCTGACTCAAATAAGCATTTCTAATCTGATTCACCAAAAATAAATTGTTTTTTACTTTATTAATTAATATTCCCTAAGTATTTTTTTAAAACCAAAACAATTCTACAATTAATCTAGCACAAAAGGTTCATATTTCCATACTACAAAAAAGACAGTTGAGTTTTACTACAAAGGTTATTTTGAAGTTTCAGGTGTTCAGGTGTTCATTTTTAAATCCTAGATTGTAAAATTCATCCTCTAAATATGCGAAAAGCTATTTACTTAATACACCATTGTGAGGCATAGCTCTGATTTTTTCTTCATTTAAGCGACTGTCTTTTGATTTTGTGTCTCCATTAGGCGACAGTGCACCATTGTGGAAATGCTAATGAACTCGGATGTCTCCACACAGTGATTGAGTGTTCCCGGTGACAAATCCTTTATTCAGCACAGCCTGTCTTGATATATAGTGCAATTTCCACAGCTGATTTTTTTTATTTAATCTATAACTTAATTCCAACAAAGTAATAAAATAACCTGAAGGCACCTTATAGCAAAGGTTTAGTGATGTCTGTTATAGCAATGGTTTAGTGAGTCCTCAGTAAATGTGTATTGGTAATGCTTTATGGCTCAGTGGTGTAACAGATAGACGCTTATCGCCGGTGTCAGATCCCACCTCTGCTTAGTCCCCCGGAGGTGATGGGATCATTTTTGGGGTCAGCAGAGAAAATTTGGGGATGATTTAATGTCTTTAACAGAGCGAGGGGCTTTAAACGGAAGAGGAGGGTGTTTTTTAAACACACTGGGCTACAGTGATGGCATATCCACCCAATAGGTGTGTTAGATAAAAAAAAATGCTTTCCAGTATTAACATTGTTTTGAAGACGTTGTTCATTGTTCTTGCCTTTGCAAAATATTTCCCCATCATGCTAGGATGATGTGGGTGGTTTCCAGGGCATTGCTATGCAGTTTTTGAGGTGTTCTGAGTGATTTTAGCATTTTGCAATGTGGTTTCTAGGGCTTTCTGAATGGTTTCATAGTAGCTGATTACTGATCCAAGCCAATGTATTACTCTGGTCCCTAGATATGGCTTAGGTCTGTTGAATTTTTCACTTTAAGTAACACCAATTCCCATCAAGGCACATGATTGAGGTACCATCCATGACGGCAAGTTATGTACTAGCATTTGATAGTTAGTTTTAATTATTACTAATTATCTATTATTAATTATTGCTAAATAGCACAAAAGATTATTAAACTAACAGCTCTGCCCTTATCGCTGCCCCGGAGGCAAAATTGTTTCGTCACTAGTAGAGACGTAAAAGCCACACAAAGAGGCACACAAATGTCTACCTCTGCGCATACCAAACTCACCCAGCAGCGCAAGAATTATGACAGCTGATTTATTATCTGCCTTCCAGAGGCTGGGAATGGGGTAAGGATTTGTCTTACAGTCTGACCCACTGAACGTTCCCAAGGTGCCCTACATGGAGGTAAAAAGCTCTTTGGCTCTCTTTAACAGTACACCTCTTACACTGGGAGGGCCTCCCCAGGGAGGATTCAATTAACCAGTCGGTGCGTTTGGGACGATTTAATCCCCGAAGCCTCATTTATCTCCATAGCCACACATCGAAAGGGCCAGACGCTGGAAGAGCGCCACCCTGGATTAGCGCTCCGCTCCTTGCACATTATGTACAGTGGCTCTTCACAGTCAGCTGCCTGTGCAGGAACATATTCAACACTGAGGATTAACCCTTACATGCTTTCCTGAGTGTGAAGGTGTACCTGTGTATACAGCACCGGAGGCACTGAATTCTGTTCTATTTTTCCTGCCAGATTTGACAACAGTGTTGAAAAGCTGAGTTAGTTTGCTCACACTTCCTATCATGTATAGCTGAACAGCACTCAAAAACTTCATCCCTTGGGCCTGTTTTTCTTTTTTACACAATATGTACCAATTACAAATCAAAACAGCAACACAATACCAGTCTAGAGAGGAAAACATACACACTGACAAAGAAATGACAAAGAACAAAGAAATTGTTAATAGAAAAAAATGAAGGCAAGTGATCTGTCTGTCTTTGCATCTGTCTTGACAGCAGTCACCTGTAATCAATAATCAATATATTATCAAATTTAATTCATTTATCAAACATGCCAATGTTTGATAAATGTACATGCCAATCAAAATGGCATGTACAGTCTATATATTTCTTATCACGGCTAAAATGTAAAAATGGTATTAAGAGACAAAAAATAGTGATGACAAAAACAACAACAGCATAGATAAAGGCATCTAAGAGCAAAACAATAATCTTAAAACATTAGCTGCAATGCTAGCCCTTCAAAGCAGCAGCATTCCTTTTTGTCTGTTAGACCAGTGGGGACATTTGGGGCAATATCTAATGTGTTTCTGTTTAGATTCTGTGAAAGTGTATAACAGCTACAGTATATACCTGTAATCCCACATTAAGTGCCGCATCTTGATCAGTCATATTGCATTTGATGACAATGACATTTGTCATCAGTGATTTCACCCTGTAGCAATGCATTGAAACACATGTTTTTATTTAAACCCAAGCGCAATTGACCGTATAATGGAGAAAAGATAGTTGAGATACTTATCATGAGACCCAGCCATGAAATACTAATTTAACCTTATAATACAAATAACACAAAAGAACCAATAATTCAGATCTGCATTAAAACCTCCAAAAGAAATCAAAAGATCAAGAATGCAATCAAATTTCTCTTATGTCTCATGTACATTGTGGACATATTGTATAAAGAGCTTACAGGAGACTTTATGCTCATAGGAAGCACTGCTACATAATTCTTTGATCTGTCTGCTTTCAGTTTTAAATATGAGAGGATCTCATCTGCCTGTCCTCCTTATACCTGGATCTACATTTTAATGAGCTCATTACTGCACAGGCAGCTGAGAGAGAGTTGTCTAAATAGGGCCTCTGTTTCCTCGAAGGGATGCCATCCAGACTGTTACAGCACAAGATTTGGGGCCCATGAGGAGCCAAACCTACGTTAATCCATTTTTCCACCCTCACGTATCTTTGTGTTGGGAGGGAAACCGTGTGATGCTATCGATAAGACTGGCCCAGCAGGGGTTAAACTGCCGTTCATTCTCAATCTCTGCTCCAGTTCAACATAAAATATTCAGCAAGCCAATTGACTATTATTGTTAATACCTGTCTGTACATACTGCTGAAATATTAATAAGTAATATGCTCACTGTAATTCGATTAATGCATGACCAAATCAAAAGTGAGTCTAACCGTGGATTTAAAAAATGAAATATTTCAATAATTCACAGTGGATATTGTGCAAATATTTGGTTTTTCCATGGGAAATGAAAGTGATTAAAATATCATATGGCTGGCTTGATTCACACACACCATAATCATATTTTTAATAGGGGATCAGACACTGTCAATGTAAAGTGCTAAATATATTTTCTTCACACATAAGGATCTTACAAACACAAAAAGGTTTCAGAGGAAAAACTTGCTTTAGGGAATATTCATTTTTGTCATACAGTATTTGCCAAAAGCATAAGGGAAGTCAAGCTACAATATGCTGTAGTGCACAGACATCAACCAATACAATACCTCAGCCTTTGCTATAGGTCTCATGATCCCTGTATCACAGGATCTACATGTTTCTTTTTGTGTGGTCACAATACTTTGCAATAGCGACACTTCGCTTCATTGGTTAAAGTGGGTAGTGGTAAAATGCACAAGTTGTGCCACTAGTATGTCAATACAGTACAATACATTTCTGGGTTACTTCAACATCATGTAGACAAATAAAGTTTTATATTGACAATGTTTTATATGGTCCAGTGGTACAACATTGGCTGATTTAGAGTGAACTTTTATTCCTTAATTTGAAGGAATTCCATAATTGAAATAGCACATTCCTACCTTTCAGTAATTACTTTAGTCCTGTGGTTTAGAGCATATTGTAGCTGATCTCATAAGTCCAGTTTTAAAAGTCGTTTAAGAGTGGCCTGGTTTTGACTAAAAAATAGATTTGTGACAACTAGTCTGTTACTAGTCTGTAATTCTGTTTCAAGATACATAAAAATAAATAAAGGGAATGTTGTTGTGACTAAATGGTACTTGGTCTGAAAGGTTTACGAAGATATGGGTTGTCTATTAATTAGTTCAGACAGAGTTGTGTTTGTGAGACCACTGTAAAAGTTATGCATACAGTAAGAATACCAAATGTAACAATGTTATACACAACAATTGTTTTATTGCAACTATTGACAATTTAAGTATTTCCCACTTTTAATAACCACAGATGTTTACAATTGCTAAGCTACACAATTACTGTAAAACCTGTGTACAAACATGTATACACGCACACACACACACACACACACACACACACACAGTTTTCTGTCAAAACATTTACCATTCTAAATTTGTTATTACCACCTCCAGGTCTCACACACCCTATATATTCATGTAAATGCATGTTCAGACAAACACATAAATTTGGACTTTCACAGTTTGGTGGGGGGGGTTGCATGATTTCACTAATTCATGGTAAATGCTGACATCCATCTCAGAAGAAAAGTGAAGTGACACCCAACGAAAGCAGAGCAATGAGTTTAATTTACACAAGCGGTCGCTAACCCAATACTACAGAATATTGATATAACTTATGACTAAATTAGTTTTCTTCCCTGTTGCTGTCAGTCTGTCAGACAGGACGATTAACAAAGATTTTAAGTTGTAAACCATTAATAATACACCCTATATATCCAGGATAAATATCTAGAATACAGTTTTTCTTAAGGTAATAAAAGCAAATGGATCAGGGAAAAAATATTTTGGTTCAGATAAGTATGCACATATATATGTAGTCTTTGTTCTCTCATAAATACATATTTTTTCTGCTCCCTGTAGAGTTTTGTAATGTGCATTTTTAGTGATAAATTTCTGCTTTTATGAAATCAGCACCATTTGAATGAAAGCATGTGTCTCTTAATGTCACAGCGAGTGGACTTGTTTTGAATCAATACTGTACAATGTTCAATTATTAATGAAGATGACTAATTATATTCAGTTCTAAAATCCCTCCTTCAAAACAATTTAAAAGGTATTTCTTTATTAAACTGTACACATTGATATAACAAACACAAGTAATCGACTTCAACATTTGTTGATCTCACACTTTCAACATTTGTCAACATTTTCAACATTTTCTTTTTTTCTGATAAGAAAAAGGTAATATTAACCAAAGACTTTATATTAAAGCAGAACTACATGTTTGTTGGACTAATGACAAGATGGGACAAGTGTTTGAAAGCCATTTTTGCATTTCCTTTTGTTGCCAAGGACAATGTTTATAACAAGGCAAAATTTTAATAATTAATTGTATTTTAATACATAATACCACTTCAAAATAAAGTTTTTAATATCAACAACAAAAAGACTCTCTTATTTATTTCAGACGGTCATTTCTTTTTTTCCCACTGATATCTTATTATCACTTTTCTAAAGCCAGTGTTTGTTTTACTGAGATTGGCAATCTTCATAGAAGAAATGTCCAAATGTTTAGATGTTGAGCTGCCTGCAAAAGCATGGATGGTGAGCATAACCTCTGAACTTTGACCCATGACACTGAAAGCAGGGGGTATCTTGTTTGCTAATCACACAAGAGGCCATGGTGTCATTGGCTAGAGGGGCTAGTGGACGCACTGTACCTGATATGAAATACTGTTAACAGAATTCATTTCCTCTTTGCTCTGAGGCCTGATAAAAATTCATAGGAGCGACAACCATCAAACACAACTAATAGTGACATATCAGAACCCACCCCTTTAGGACCTCTGAAGGTCTTAAAGAAATAGTTCATCCTATGTAAAAATGTATTATTTTATTCCAAAAGACTTTTCTGGGTTGTTTGAGAAACGGAACACATACATATATGATGTCTTACATGTTTTACATAATGTTATTCACTGATAATCTTTCCTCCACCAACGCTTGTGTTTGGTGGAGGAAACCAAAAATGCTGTTGGTTTTATTTGTGTACTACAGACATGATGTGATGTTTAATTCAAGTTAATTCAGGGGAAGGTTTTTAGTAGATAACATTTTAAATATGGTTCAAAAACAGCATACAGGTTCGGAAAAATATAAATTATGACACTAAAAAATAACATTTTTGGTGGAGGGGATTTTTAAATGTTGAATTCTAGAAACAGTAAGAACTGGTTTAAACATTTTTTTATCTTTAGAAATCTCGAACATCAACCTTCAGTATTATATTAAATACAAAAATCTTCTCCCAGTCACCACACCCAGTTGTATCCCCAGGGCCTATTATGCAGGATAAATAAGTGAGAAGCAATTTCTCCTGTGCTGTGAAGGTTGAAAAGATGTGTGTGATCAGCGATGGCCATTATCATACTCCTTGTCAGCATTATACCTGTAAACGCACCACTGAAGCAGTGCAGGATTCGTGAGTCTGATAAAGCCATCAATAACTTCATCTCCATTCAAGAGACTGTGCATGTGTCTCCTGCGGGGCCTGTACAAGGAGAGGCGGCTGGGAGATGTGTGGTAAGAATTGAGATGGGAAGGTCATTTGGGGTCACGGAGCTATGAGTGAATACTGATGTCATCCACCCCCTCAGGTTCACGAGTGGCCGTCTGACACCTCATCTGAGGAAAATCGTCTGGCCACCCAAACTATCACCCCCTACAGTGTCTCCACAAGGGACCACCCCCCTCCATACCACATACAAATAAGTGTGAATAGTACACACATACAAGATGAGACATATGATGGCTCATATAAGATATTTATTACTCCATCACTGTTATTTAATTCTTTTTCCCACTATGATTAAATTGAAAAAGGGGGAGGTTTTATTGCTTGAGATGCTATTTAATGTACAGTGAGCAAGGTTGGATTAAGAACAGTCGGGCAATGTTTCATTTAATGGGATTGACTTTAAAGCTGTTTACAGTAACTGACACAATGGTCAGACGGAAATACAGATAACAGCAGAAATAAGCAAAACCATTCACTGCATTGCCATTCGTATAGAATTAATATATAATGTGTTTCTATAATGGCCATTACATTTTAATGAATGCTTCAAACTGCAACCTATTCAGTCATATTTTATTTTTATTGGATGTAACCCAAACCTTCCTAAGGTAACAGTATATT
>JAZGTK010016775.1:0-12573 GCA_036877625.1 Ambastaia sidthimunki
AATATGTTTGTAACACTTATATTTTCAAACATTGAAACATGCCCTCAGATTACAAGATTTTTAAGCAAAATTTAAACAAAATTTTAAACACCAATTAGAAGTCACATGATTCTCGAGGTTAATTAATGCACCCAAAATAATTCTGTAACATCTAATCTAAATGGAAAAACGTATGTGTTTGATAATACAAAATATAATTATCAAAGAAAAATACATCCAAAGTGTTTACTGTCAAATTCTGTAGTCCTCTATCAAATGCAGAAACACTAGAGGCTCAGCAGGCAACTTAATGCTGTTCTAAATGGTTTTATTATGTGATTATTGATCGATCACAATTGTTTCTATAGTGACTTATACACCACGTGCAAAAGGTGACATTGTTAATTTTCCCTTGTAATTTGACTAATGGCAGTTCTTTTGAAACTGGTTAAGGAACTGGTTCTCCGGCGGCTTTTCAAACAGCTGACGGCTGTCTCAAACAATTCCATCTCTGCTGCGCCGGAACGCTGTGAGTCCTGACAGGGTAGAGTGTAATGTGTGACAGATCGCACTTTGGGGACTTGGTAATCACATTTCCCTCGGCCATCAGCTGTATCTCAGTGGGACATCCTCAGAAAACTGCCTGTGATTCTATTTCCACAATCTGGAGATTCATGTGAGGCTTAAACACAATGTCACAGCACTTTTACATGACAGAGTTCAGAAATACACATAAAAAAGTATTTTTGTTTGACAGCCCATCTTAAAAGACACATCTTCAGGCTTGCAGGTAAATTTCTAAATGAACTATATTTCTGAATTATGTATAAATATATGTAACTACTTACTGAAAATGTGTTTATTTTATCGTAATGCTGTTTTCTGCAAGCAATTAACCACTTCATCTACATTTTATTAACATTTATGCACTTGGCAGCTGCTTTTACCCACAAAGCATTCAGGGTATGCATTTAATCAGTATGTGTTCCCTAGGATTCGAACCCACAACCTTTATCACTACTAACGCAATACTCTATCATCTGAGCTAGATGGTGTTTGGTGTTTGAACTTTGGACTTACTGTTCTTATTTTATTGCAATGCCACTAAATGTACAACTATTTAATTTAAACAAATTATCCAAATGCACAATTAATTATGCTAATGAAACATCCATGAGGCTTTTTACCAAATGCTATTTTGTCCAAGTCTACTGAGAGCAGATTTCAGCCCGAACTCACATTACACCATCTTCAGCCAACAGATGAGGATCATCTCATGATGTATGCAGCGATAACTGCCCATTAGCTTAAATTTGCAGTAGCTCTCACCGCAGCTAAAGGAGAAGGAACCTTGAGGGAGTCGGGTATCTTTATCAAGGTTAAGTAGCTCATTCAATAATAGAGCGAGCTGACAGAGTCAAGAGCCGGCGTGGGGCTCGCGGCATGAGCCCGCAGCACTGCGTACCGGCGCTCTGTGGCTACCAGGCAAATGGCCTTTAGTTATCCTAACGGTACTATCCATCATAACATATGCTCTCCCCAGGCCGCTCTTCTTAATGAGCGATGACTTCTTCATGTGCCTTATTTCTGTAAGATGAACCAAAGGAGGAGCCAGAATAGAAAATCAAGGTAGAGGTAATTCGGTGCTAAGAACAGGATATTGTGAACAGAGGTGATGCTAATAATCACTGTGGCGTGATATGAATTTGTTATAGGGTTCTGGTCTCAAAGAAAACATTACTGCTGGCTTCCAAAATAAATACATGTATGCGGTGAAACTAATGAAGTGATTACGTTTCTAAAAAAGGGGACACTTTGAAAAACTGTATATTAGGGATGGGATGATTAACCAAAACTTGAAAATGATTTCTGGAGCCAATCCCAGCACCCCACTGAAGCCACTGAGCAACTTACAGTGTGTTTGTATGATAAATACACTGATGTCACCAACCTCATTGTGGCCATTAGTCCTGTTGCATCCTGGGAGCCTGCTGTGGGCTTGGCACAGCTCGAGTTTTTACCCAGATAGACTCAGTTCCATCATCCAGTCTGACAAAGATGGCTGACACCAGGGCCAGTGGCCATCCAGCCCATCTGTGTCCAGGTGCCCACTTTAGTGGGGCACTGCAGGGAATCCTGGGTGACCCCGAGAGGGCTCAGCTCTTCTGACACTTTACCACAGTGGCATTAGAAAGTCACTATGGAGTGAGGGCTAAACTCAGACACAATGAAGTGTCAGGACCTTGGCCTATTTAAAGTTTAAGAGCAATATTATTTATTAGGCATTAGTCATTAGGTGCATCACATAATTAAAGCTGTTTTCACATTGGATTTGATTTCTTGGGCTGAACCTGAGTTAAAAAAACAATAAAGCAGGATCTGAATTCTGAAGTAGGATCACATCAAACTAAACTGAAACTGAATCACATTATAATCGAATTAGTATTACACCAAGCTGAATTAAATCACAATGAAACTGAATCAGGACTGCACCAAAACTATAGTGACAGCACCCAAGTTGTGATGTATCACAGTGATATATCACAGCACTTTAAATAAAAAGAAATTGGCAAACATGTTTCATAAAGCTCACCTGTTACAGGAATTTCAGTAACAAGTTGATTTTTATAAGTTATATTTTGTATAATTTACCTCTGCCATAATGACATTCTGCACTTGAGATGGTATGAATTCCATGTCTTCCGTGCAAATTCCATGCAAAACCTGATGATCCATGTTTTAGCCATGATTAGGGAATATTGTAAAGAACACTGTGTGCAATTCAATGAAAGGAAAAAGACCTTTAGTACAAAGGCATCGACACTGTCACACTTTTGATTTCATTTCACTGGTGAGCTATAGTGCAAAAATCTCAGATATCTCAAATCATTTCCAGAATTAAGAGTATAAAAAACGTATGTGGTCCTAGTTTTGGTCCTCGCTATATATGCAATTCACTACATTTCAACCTATTATCCACAAAAGTTTTCCGCTCCTCAAGGCATTGAGGAAGTTAAGAGGTGGCAATGCCTCAGCCCTGAGGGCCCACAGAGGCTCTTGCAAGCACAGATAGAAATCTAGCATACCTCCTCGCTTCATAACGGCAGCTATATTTAGCTAGACACCGCTGCCTACTTTGGCGAGAAATCAGGCCAGATTCTCTACAGCGCTGCGATGAGACTCTTGTGAGGTCTGAAAAATCGGTGTTGCCCTCAGCCACTGACATCGTCTTTACCTTCTGGCCCAGCTTCCAGTAGAAAAAATAACGTACAGTAAATACCACCTCTGCTGTGCCTTTGAGAGGTCTGAACTTCTGAACCTGCTCGAACCTAGTTTATCAAACTGCGTAGAATTAAAACTACTGTTTACAAAGAGATGCATTCAGTGACAATTGCCCTCAAAACACAGTTCTAACACAAACACAACAAGGTACATTATAACATATGGGATACAGGTGGTACTAATACATAATCACACAAAAACGCCTTTAGTAAGATGTTAAACTCTAGTGAACACTGAATCCGATTTCAGACCTGCTCCATTTACACTACAGTTCAATGGTGTCAATGCTGGAGTGAGACTCATTTTGTTCTTATCCTGCTCTACAGCGTTGAGAGCTCTTGCCCTTATCTGAGTTGTATTTTCTTTGTGTGTATGTCTCCAGTGTATTACTGTCTGATTTAAGCTGTTGGAGACGTATGGCTTGTGTTTGCTTGCCAAGTTGGCTGAATTTCAATAACACCAACATGGCAGCAATTCCAGAAGACAAGTTAATCTGTTTATTGAAAACAATTACATGAGCTAAACTGCTAAAAACCAGCCACTCCAACTGCTACATCACTGTTTTGCCAGTCTGCTTCTTCATGTGTGGTACCTGAGCTTAACTATAACATGAAAACCAACAGTTTGCTACTCATTTTTAAAATAGTACCACTTTAGACTTACATTTTTTACATTTTATTGCTGTTGTAAACAACCTGCCTCTGCAAAAACAATTAGCTATGACATCATAGTGCCCACAAAATGTATCTGAACACTTAAAAGTACACACTTTAATTGTTTTAAATTAAACCAAGTGGCATTGCAAACAAATGATGATGCTTTTCATTGACAATTTTGCAATTATCCAGCTGGTCCCAAGGTTATTTTAGTGGATGAACAGTATGAAGTCTGTTTTACACAGTTGCTCCTAACAGAGAAACCACAGGTATGGTGCACTGCACCGACTATGGACATATTCTACTAAATTTCTAATGCCAGAATTTAATATCACTAAAGAAAAACTTATGCAATCAATTAAATTACACGCCCCCTGACTTGATGATTCAGTTTAATTAATGATTCATTTTCCTAATTTTTTTTGCAACCAAAAATGTATTTCTACTTTAATAATACAAACAAAATTCTAAAATTTCCAAGGAGTATCTGAGTAATCACCTGTATCTCAGGCCTATAGCAGAAATCTTAAAATCTGCAGGACATTGATCCTCCATCACATCATCCCTCCCAGAATGCCGTTGGGCTGAGCAGGTGACGTCCATTGCAGCCTTACTGATCTACCACATACACACACATAGCACAGCCTTAATTTTTATATATACATCACAGGAACACTGTATTTTGTCATAATCTGGCTCAAGTTCAACTATGTTTTTATTCTGTCACTGTAAAGGGTTATACTTCACATATAATAGAAAAATGGTGCTAATCGCCTCGTTATATAGCAGTACTACAACTTGATATACTACAGCCAGATAGATTCTGCTGTGCAATGTGAGTTATGACATGTGTCATCTTTTTTCAATGTACTTCTGCTATTGATTTTCCTCTCCACTCATCACACAGGAGAGCTGGAGAGCTTTGCACAGAAAAGACTCTTCTACACAAAGCTCAACAAAAACATGTATATACTGATATCATTGAATATTTAAACTCGAATATCTATTAGAACAAACATTTAATCGCTTCATTGAATCTTGTCATTTATGGTGGTCATCTTTGTATTAGCTGTATTAAGACATATTCTAGCAAAACTGTTCCAGCATAAGCAACACAAGCGTTTAACACTTAAAAACCAAAGTTACAATGGTTGTAAATAAAAACTGAATTCGCAATGGACTGTGCAGTTTGGTGCCAGAAGAAACCGTACAGAGAGGAAAAGAAGAAAAAATAAAACCATCATAAGAGCTTTACACCTTATGGAAATACGCTTTTGTTTTCCATCATCGTTCTCATCCTCATAGCAAACGTGACAATATCCATCCTGCTCTGTAATTCGCTTCCCTGGACTTTCTGCTCATACCTTGTGTGTCACACAAATCTCTTGTCATAAACTTAAGATCCGAGGAATGACATAATTAAGGTTTGCGTGGGTCTCTCCGCTCTCCTCCAGCCCCTCCCTGATGAGGAAGCTAATTGATACTGAAGACCTCTGATGACTTAAAGCTGACAGACCTCAGCGTCCGATTATGAATTCATGAAATGCGACAAGGCTTCTCTTTTAAAGCAGACAGGGAATCCTATTGCGCATCTTTACAACACAAAATATTATTCATGATTACTTTCCTCCTGGAGGGGGTCTGGTGAGGCAGATGCATTAGTGTTATATTACAAAGGGTGTCGTTGCTGTCCTCAGTTAATCTCTCAGAGAGAGAAATAGCTGGAATTCATATTGGGTGCCAGCAGTGGGTAAGCCATCGGTTTTGACGCTTGTCATATTTCAATCAAAGCTTAAGCCAGTCTGCGAATTCTCTGCCCAGCCCCCCCCACAGCACCGGAGACAGAATTAATGAATTAGCTATTGATTAAATTCCACTCTGGCAAATCTAGCGTGGCAAATAAATGAACTGTTTGGGGCATGTGCAGGCCACAGCCAGCCATGTCGGGCCAATCGATCAGTAGTTAGTATTCTATTGGGAGGAAAGTACAGCAGACTGGTGATATGACAAGACGGGAGGAGGACAACAGGACAGGAAATTTGTAACTTATGGATTATCATTAAAAATATCACTGTTTACTACAGTACAATATTTGGTTTTATGTGTTAGGCTGGTAAATTATAGTTCCTCTGTTGTTTATGTTAAGAAGTTTTAATATTGCTGGGCCTATGTGCTTATCTGATCAGTTTTTTTCATATTAAAAAATGGCAGTATAATGTTGAGACTCAAATGGGACTCACCTGGAGCTAAGCACTTAAATCTGAGGTGTGCTGATGTCAGCAGGTGTGTGTGTGGTCACTGTTGCTCCTAACACCACTGAAAATACCTGTAAAAAAATATGAATGTTATTTTATTTGGTATGTTGACTATTCCTTAAATAACAGCATGTACTGGACAAAACCTGATGAGCCATATATTTCCAGCATGATTTCAAACAAGCCTGTCTGATTTAAACAGAAGCAAGAAAATAGGACAGTTTGTTAACATGATCAAATGACAAAAATGTTTATGTGACATAAAAATCTTAAATATATTTGTTTAATTCTTAATTCTAAACTTCTAAAATTCTAAATGTGCAGATGTTTGGACTGCACTTAATATTAAAACACTTTAAATAAGATACAGAGCGACAGACCTAAATGTTGTGAACATTGAATAGCAGTGATTTGATAACTTCCAGCGATTTGGATTCATTGGTTGTGGAATCGTTGAGATGTTCATCTAGACAGTTAAAGTACTCTGTGATGGCTCCATTAGGAATGAGAGGAGCCGTCCATATCACCCTGACCATCGTTCTGTTGAGGGTCACCACTTCTGGAGGAAAGACCCCCTCAGGTCCTGCAGCACAGTGAGAAAGCCAGTAAATCACCCAGCAGAGCTCAGCAGACTGTGGCCTACATAAAAACACACAGTCATATTGATGTAACCCTGGTGCTTTTGAGGAGCTCAGTTCTCAAGATTTGTTGCTTTAACCTCTGCCCTAACACAAAACAACATCATGCTCAAGAAAGCCTTGAAGTCCTTACTAAGGCTGCAGTGGTTTCCACATAGAGCAATACAATGACAGGCTTTTTGACACTATAAAAATGAGACCTACAGGACAAGTAGAGAGCCTGGTTTTTGCTCAATCCGTTGGCTGATTAAATTCTGGCTGCTTTTAATACTGCACTGTTCATTTGAGAAACTCCTGGCTAACCAATAATGTGAATTTAGGAGCAGCGTCAACTAGTTAACAGCCAAAATACTCTAGAAACTACATGACAACACCCTGACAATCACTCACCCTACTTTAGTGGGTAAGCAACACTAACATTATCTTCAAAGAATGTAAAATATTTTGTATATTTTAGTTAATATAAAATGTTTTGTTATATTTTAGTTATCCAAGTTAAAACAAAAACTACACACATGTATATTCTTGACATGTCTTTCTGAGCGCATTCATGTGTATAAATAGCGTAACTTTGTGTATACATCAGGGAACATGACAGAGATACATAAGGGAGGGCTGGCAGAATGAGAAAAGCTGAGCGTGACTCTCTCTCTCTGACTCGCTCACTTTTGGGGGTTCCTGCAGAAGGTTTGTGGGCAAATTGAATCAATCCTGGAGAAGCGTGCGGGGATTGGAGTGCTTCACCGGGGCAGAAGGGGTTAACTAGTCCAGTCTGGGGGATTCTTTCTACAGCTTGCACCATTTCGTGTCTTTTTTTCCTCTACCCCTCGTTTTTTGAATGTTCCTCCCATGACAAATCACACAAACACACAAAAGAAGTCTACAGAGTTTAATTTTTGCTTGATGTGACTCAATGTGACAAACAGCTACTGTGACAAATCTGTAAGCATCTTTTAAAAGAATGAGAAGGGATGAAGGAACGAAATCATTCAAATCGTTGATAACGTTTCTTCTCTGAGGCGAGTGATGTTAGCTTGGGAAAGAGAGCTAAAAGACACGAGTGTAGTGCTAATGATGGCTGAGAGATCAAATACCTCAGCAGATGCTTTGAACAAGCCATTGGTTGACATGACAGGCCGGGGAATGAATTGGATACAGAGCAGAGGTCCTGACACTTACACTTTCTCCAAAGATATGAGTGTTACCGCTGTTTTTTTTGCTCAAGGCCTCCACAAAGTGTAGCCTGATCTTCAGGAGACATTCTGCCCTACAGGGTCAACAAGCAAAGAGATCTGACTTCTGACTGAAATCTTTTTGTTATATATTTAAAGCATGTGTAACCTCAGAGACAGAAATTAAACTTAGTGACGGTTAAAGAAATAGTTCACCATTGTCATATTTACTCACCCCCTCATGTTGTTCTAACCTACATTTTAAAAAATGCTCCTGTTTCTTTTTTTTTGATACAACAAAAGTATATTGTGACCAGAAACAAACTGTTAATTCTGAAAGTACAAAAAGAACCTTAAATAGTCAAGACTTGATATTCATAAGCTATATGATACAGTAGCTTTTTGTTAGGAACTGAACAAAACTTCACAAATCCAAATTTTTTCCAACTGTTTTTTATAGGTGAATGTTCAGTGTGAGAAAAACGTAACTAGAAGTTAGTTTTACCTACATAGAAAATAACATTTCTTGTGTGTTATTACAGCCAATATATCAATAATCATAACCATAAATTGTAATCAGACAAGAGCTCCAAATGAGTAACAAGACACACTTTGGCAAAACTGATATCAGCGGTCTCTCCTGAAGCATCTCTTTACATATAATTTGCTATGCTGCATTAACATCAGACTTTTAACACATATTATCATTATCAATCAGCAAAATATGATCTTTAAGTTTAACCGAGGTTTAAATAAGCTGCGCTTTAGGCTGTAAATTAATGAAGCTACCACTGAAAGCTCTCTGGCAAATGACCTGTAACCTTTATTTAGGACTAAATGATTTTCTAATGCTTTAATGCACTTTTTATTACGCTGATAGGTAAGACTGGGAAAAGCTGAGGCATGTTGCAGGAAACTATTTGCTCACTCGCACCCCATCTTCTGTCATTACAATACAGAGTTCAGTAAAACATACAATATAGCTCAAGAGGGCCATCTTCAGTGTGTGTGTGTGTGTGTTTATGATGGAGAGTTGAGGTTTCATCTGTTTCCTGTTATCAATGCATTAGAAGGACAATTGAATGACTATTGATCACACAGAGGTCAGGATATCTAAATTTTGGAAAAGGCAAATTATTCTGAAGCTTTAGAGGTTTGCCTTCATGTATGAAGGGAAAATATTCAATCAATCAGTTCTCCTGCTCAGCTGGTTTTTATCTCTGTGAGCAGAGTCTGCTGGTGTGATACGAGAGAGGCAGGCTGACAGAAATCACAGGAACATTTGAAGTGTTGACAGAAAAACCATAATTAGCCAATATTTTCAATCCAAACTCCTCTCATCCACTTTGCCAGTTAAACATACCGAGACTGTTGAGGTTTAGTTAACTCAACATTTCAGCTGAATACATCAGATTTTAAATATCATCAAGAGTTTTGCAAACTTTTACTTTATTTTCAAACCTCTAAATTCATCTTGAAGAGTAAAAGATTCTGATCTAATTCCACTAATAGATGTTGTTTTTCATAACTATTATTAATATGAACTAATACTATTAATACACAACTACTAATACAAATGACAAATGCATATGTATGTTTTCATATATAAATATTACATAGATTAAAGTATTGCTCTTTACTCATAAATTACAAAATTTGAATGTGATTTGGTTTTCATTTTCTAATAGTTCCTCATCAGCAGTTTTAGACAAGATTTAATAATCTGAGCAACTCAAGGTAAAACGTGTTTAAAAACAACAATACAAATTAACCTATGCATCTAGAAAGGCAACATGTATGAGACAGCTTCTGATCACACTTCAGCAAATACACCTGATGGAAAGCAGACAAACCAGCACAAAATACCTAGTATGGTGCAGTCAGAGTAAATGTGCATATCAAACATCTATGAGGCATGAACTCACCTTCATCTGTAGTGGTGCAGGTGACCTCAGAGCTGCTTATGTTGTGAGCTCTGTTGGACATAGTCAAGGAGAGCATGTAGAGAGCATGCTTTCACACGCAGGGTTGCAGAGAGGTCTCCACAGAGGTCACAGTGGGGTCAAATGTAAGAGTCTGCCTGTGCTGGGTGGAGTGCACCTCAAGGATGTAGACCTCAAGCCTTCCTTGCAAATCTTGCAGAGCTGGGAACAGAAATACTGAGAAAGACACCAAGATTCTTTCATAAGATATTTTTGGTCAAGGGTAGCACGAGTTTGATATAGAGGGTAAAGGGTATAAAGAGAAGTCGCCCGGACTGTGTGACCCCTGTGCCGACCTCTCCTGAGAAATAGCCAACGTCCTTGTGCACCAGTAGCTTGTACTCATACCACATGTATCTGCAGCACAAGAGAACAACACTTGATCACTGGGCAGTGACAATGACACAGTCTGGAAATCTGACACAGTGATTTTACTGTCATGAAAATGTGTAATGCAGGTAAATATGTATTGAATCACTAAATTTATGTAATACATCAATATAAATTATGTAAATAGATAATTTTTATAGGTACAGTCACATAATGATTTTTTTATTAATAAAATAAATGTATAAAAAAACTAAATTATAAAA
Source organism: Ambastaia sidthimunki (assembly GCA_036877625.1). NCBI lineage: Eukaryota > Metazoa > Chordata > Actinopteri > Cypriniformes > Botiidae > Ambastaia > Ambastaia sidthimunki. The sequence goes on from JAZGTK010016775.1 coordinate 10,558, forward strand.
TAAACGCATTGTTTTGTATGTAATTATATAACAAATATCACACTTTCACATACATTTTCGGAATATAAATGTATAATACTTACAAGATGTTTTATACCGCTGCTTGGCTATTTAAATACATTACATAAAGTCAAGCTCAAAGTTAATCTTTCACAAGGGCTGAACACGTTTAAACTAAGTCTAACATTAATCTAAATGACAGAATCTGTGATACAAGAGAAACAATTGAGGCTTTTATGCTGCAGTTTTTCAGCACACATGCAAGGAGTGCCAGAGAAAGATTAGCCCAAAACAATTTAATTCTACAGAATATTTGCTCAAAGTATCTTCGAACAGCATTAAAAAGATGGCATCGGTGCACAAAAACAGTTTTGTACACACAAGCAAAGTTTGTATTAAAGCTAATTTCAGTAATCTCACCTGCTAAGGCCTTTATCTTCATGAAACAATTTGGTTCCTGTGTAAACATTGTACCACAGATTTAAATCTTCAGGGGAATGGGAGGCCAGGGGCTGCTGCGTTTTCCGTCTGAACAGCTCACATCTGAGGGCAACGGAAACGGGCAGATAATCAGAGCGCGTTCACTCCTGCGATCCTCCTGCCTTTCACACGTGCTGCGATTTCGCAGGGTTTGCGCTTTTGTCTTTCTCTCCCTCAGTAGTAATGCTAATTTCTCCTGCAATCAGGAGAGCTCGGCTTAATGTTTGCTTTATAAGCCTAGTTAAACAAACAGAGCAGCGGCGGGAAAAGTAGTCGTGAATTTTAATCATCCGTCGTCAACGCAGACTTTTATTTACCAGCTAATCAGCTAAGAAACAGACTGAAATATACAGTGAACAGAACAAGCACTTACGTTGAGCTTCGGTCTTCACACCGAGGAAAGCGTTTGCTGTTCATTCACATGTAATTGTGTAACTAGCCGAGTTATTGGATTATTCCCAACAGATTCCAGTAATTCCTTTATTAGATAAATTGCTCACAAACTAAAGCTAATGGGTATTTTAATACACATTTTACAAAGAGTGCATATTAAAGCAATACAGTAAGCATGAGTTGATTTTTCCATAGAAAAGGGTTCTTGCACATATTAATTGTTATTAATTGTATAAACTTTTGTATATACAATTGTATAAACAGTTAAATTAATTGTATACACTCTATTTGTGTGTTACACATAACAAATAAAACAGAACTTGTGTGTTCAAGCACAGTACAGATTAACATTAATTGTTCAGATTAAGGCCTCTATTTGGCCTTGATGGCATTAGCCATAAAACAGCCAGGAAAGATTTGCTGACAGCCACCACCAATAGGAGCGTTAGGCCCTGTGGAATTGTGGGTAATGTAGTAATCAGACTTTCAGTGCAGCCTCTGACGTGGCCTCAACCACCTGAGCTGGCCAGGACTGTGATGCTGTAGTTGGTGTAGGGCACCAGGAGGGTAATGGTATCAGGTCTATGGATCAGGCACATGGATTTCATTCCTCTCAATTTTTCCATTGGATGTGAGCAGAGCAGACCATGTAACCTGCATTAGAACATGATGAGATGGATCAGAACCTACTGTTACCTACTGCTAGAAGAATTTGACATGTTTATCTGCGTTCTTGTGGTCATGCAGCTATAAACTGAAATGGTTTCACAACCGAGTCTGAGCTTCAGAGAAGAGCCAACATCCAGCACAATATCACAACACGCCATCTCAGGCTTTTAGATCAATGAGTTTTTGGAACTGATGCCATGTGATGAAGACACCCTGACTTTGACCCATGACAGAATATTCCCTTCATTACATTTAAAAGAGGCCTGAGCCACTAGGATCAAAATGAAATCCTAATGGAATTGCATAGGAAACAGCGCTTGTTACGCTAACATGCTGTTGGAGCGAAGGGGGACATCAGTGTTTGGAAGATGCATTAAACATATTGTGCATGTCTGGGTGGAGAAAATGAAATGGGAGATTGGATAAATGTTGGGATTAGGATTAGTTAGAAAAGTTAGAATAATGGATATTGGA
>JAZGTK010016776.1:0-12573 GCA_036877625.1 Ambastaia sidthimunki
AAAGATGAAATCTGCCTTTTATTACATTAAATATCGATGGGAAAGTGATCAGTAAAATCTTCCCTAAATCTTCCCTTTTAAAGTTTTTCTATTGCAAGAATTTGAAACAGAGCAGCAGTTATAAATTCTGACAAACAAATCACTAATGCAATTTTTTGGTATCTTTCTTTCTCTTTCATTGGCTTCCTGTTTCCTGTCCTCTGCTGATGGTCTCGGCAGGTAAGTGTCTTGTTTCAGTGTACATTACTGTACATAATGATGTAACCAGAAATGGTCACTATTTGGAAACAGTGTCTTAATTTACGATCACAGGCTTTTTTCAGCACATTTGAAAAGGTCAGAGTTAAATTAAATCATTCTGTCCTTAACATGTGATGCAAATAGTTTAATGCTAACCCTAAAGCTCTACACTATTTAAGCTCTGTTACTTTATTTGGAATTTATATACTTACATTTAACTAGACACCTGTCTCAGTATCACTGCACCAGATCACATTATTTACAAGTACGCTTGACTTGTGCCAAAATCAGCATTTTATTTTTTCATTTATCATTTATCTTAATGGGTCAACATAAGTGTAAATATAATAATATGCTGATAACATGAAGCAACATACACATAATATTGTCATTTATTTATAATACTAGAAATACTGTTTTTAAATTGGGGTGTTACAGTCTTAACATGGTTAAACAGAAAAGTGCAAGACAACAAATCTGCCTGACAGATCTCTTAGTTATCAGATCAAAACATGTGGGCTTGTGTGTCTTTAGAGAGAGAGAGAGAGAGAGAGAGACTGAGGGAAAATTGAGCAGAAAACATCTGTTATAGTGATGGAAGTTTAGCTGACTCGGTCATGTTAGATCTGACACTACAAATGTCATTTCCTGTTTTTGATATATATCTTAGATCTGTGTTTCAGTTTTATGAAGACTGTTTTTTCATATGGATGGGTATCCAATCAGGAAAGACTCGTACAGATTGATTAATAATAGCAGGTTTACTGTCAGCTGATCGTTAAATCAGTTTTTTCAAGTCAGCGCTGCATAAATCTGCCAACGATTGATGCCTGAGCTGTATGTAATAATATGTTTCAGTAATGTGCCTTTTACGGTTGTTTTATTATGATTGTAATGGTTGACCATGTTTGGATTGCAGGCCTATCAATCACACCACATTTGTTTTTGCATTTGTCATGTATATGTTCCATGCACAAAATTAAATTAGCCAAATTACCATTGCTATGAGCAGTAGGATAATTTCCTTTACGTTTCTTTTCGTTATTTATTTGTTCTATGGTAGTGCAGTGGCTATTGGGAACTTTTAAATGGCACGCTGTCAAGCGAAGGCATTACTGGAGGTTTCCTGGTGTTGACAGTTTAAATAGTTACAAGGGAATGCAAATATGCATATAATATTCATGCCTTCAATTTAGAGACAATTCAGCATTTGAAAATCAAGACACATTGATCAGGACACCCAAATGTGACATTATATATTGCTAATGGCTTTATTAAACGAGGACTGGTTTTCCCTAATGACAAAATCTTTGTTTTCGCGTCTGACTGAGTTTGTGAGTGTAAACGAATCCAACACTGGTGGTTAAAATCGTGATTTGAGATTTTGGGCTACCTCAATGATTCTGTTGCGCATCTGGGTGCTTGTTAGCCCAGGCTCCCTGGGCCGAGATTTTGGGTGGTCAGTCTTGTTAACGTCTGACACAGCTAGCATTAGGTTTCACTTTAGCACCATTTTATCGGTGTCATGCAGCTTAGGGGGCCCAAGTTACGGAGTGCTTCAAGAAAAGGCCTGTTAGTAAGGGGGAAAGGTCTGGATGGGAAGTTTCCTGATGTCAGACCCAAGTGTGCACTTAACCGTGTTCTCCACAGGGCAGTTACAATGGCTGCCCTGTGTGTAGCAGTAACTAAATGCCAATTAAAGGTACGAAAAGCTGAAGTGTCAGTGTAGAAGCCGAAAGTACAAGAAGGAAAAATGTGGTTTCGAACCTTTAACCTTTGCCACCATACAAGTTTTCAGTCACACTGGCACAGCAGTCCACAACTCTGCTAAATGCCATTCAGGGAAATGTTTTAAATGTAACCGCAGTGTTAGTAATAACTTCTGTTGTTATTCACACTGAGTAATTACTTTGAAATTCCAAATTCCAAGAAACATAGCATTCAGAGGTTGGGCTTTCATAGCTCAGGAGACTTCAACAAGTTCTCAGTTATGTTTCACAAATGTGACAAGTAATGTCACATCTGTAATGTATCTTTTAAAATTCTTTGGGATTGGACACAAATGTTCAATTGTTCACATTAAAGTATAGAACTATAACATTGTGGAGTGCATAGCTTAGATAATTTAGTTGTGAAATAATCTGAGACATTGAGAAATCATATGGGAAAAACTAAAAATTACTGGGGTCTTTTTTGAGGAGAATCAGGACACTTAGATAAAAGTCTACATTTGCTCTTACTTCAACTCATTGCTTTAGGAGAATCAATTGAGATATTAAAGAAATGGTTTTAAAGAGATTTTTCTTTCCTGGGTGAACTTATGCTGATTTAATAATGCTTTTTATTTTCTGTAAAAGGGTACTGAAAGCTTCTTATATATCTTGCTTCTTATATAGCAATCTTATTTTCAATAAGACAGAGATGGAATCATTCCTGTATCAGTGATTTCTGCTTTTGATGTCTTACTTTCAATTTCCCTTTCATTTCCTCTAAGGTGACAGAAGCCTAATGTTGCCTAAAATGCCTCTGTTTTATTTTAATTGTGTCACACTGTCTCCCAACCCAGCCTCTGCATTATGATCTCTTCCATAATGAGTGGAAAGGGTAGATTTGATGTTGCTTTCCTCTTTCATGTAATCTTCTCTCCATGTCTTTTGTTCCAAATTCTGCATAAGCTGACAGTGTAAAATAGCGCTGTAGCACTGTACTATGTGCATGTGTTTGTGTGTGGTGAAATGCATTTAACAGGCTTTCCTTCTCTTACATTAATGACACAGGGGGTCTGACTGTCCTATGGACACCTTATTTCTACATGGACATTTAAAAAGGGACCCTCTTTATTTTTATTTATTTATTTAATTACATTTTATTTTTAACCCTCTTTATTTTTGTCTTTTGGTAGTGTTCCTGTAGCTCAGCTGGTAGAGCATTGCGTTAGCAGCGCAAAGGTTGTGGGTTCCAGGAAACACAAGTACTGATAAAAATGTATCTGTACACACAAGTACTGATAAATGTATGTATAAAAATCTATTGTGACACCAGAAAATATCAACATAGATTTTCAAGTTATTATTTGGTGAGTTAGGGAAGTAGTAGGGATGTTGTATTGCATAGTTATGTAAATGGTGATTATGTTGCTTATATCTGTTCAAAAATAACAGCATCCCAGAACCAGCCCAGATGAGAAAGAATATGCAGAACAAAGATTTATTAAACCACCCCATGTCTCCTTAGGCCGGTGTTAGCAGTCTTATATTATTACGGTGGTAATGTCAATTTATCATGTGCAAATATTTGAGTCTGTGTCTGAAACTTTGATCAGGCCAATCATAGCCTGTGATATTATTACATTGACTCCTGAGCACATCTGAGCTGATCTTCTCTCCATGTAATGTTGACATACAACAGAGTACATTTAATATCAAAATCCTTGTTGGATTTAAGTCTTTTTTAATGAAACGCTAATATTTTAATAAAGCCTCACCTTTCTAGTTTCAAAAAAGCTTAAGCTTAACTGTTGTTGGACCATTATCATTCAGCTAAATTAGGCTGTAGTGCTTTAAAACAAAACAGTTTAATTGGGTGTAAGAAAAATAATGCTATGCGTATGTATGGGAATGCAGCCGTTCAGTAAGAGCTGTAATTAGGTGGTTAGAGCTCGGCAAACGAATGCATAGCTAATTAGACCGTTACTATTTCTGAGGAGATCAGCAGCAGGTATAATGGGCACATAAATTCACATTTATAGGTCATAATCCGTCATTTATTTTCCAAAACACCCCAATTAAAGAGGTACGACGCGTCTCCTGGGATTCTACATCCCTGGACTTGCCTGTCGGGACCCCCATTAGTAACCTCTCTGACCCATTGACCATGTGAAGCAGGGATTCGCATCATAAATGTCAGGAAGCAGCAGACAAGGGGCTGCACATGTTGGGCGGCACAGGAAAGTGATTCAAACAGGAAACTCAAAGTAAGATTTTTGAATTTCCGAAGAATTGTTTTTTTTTTGCATTGTAATATTATGTTTGTGATAGTTGTGCAAAATGACCCTAATGCAAAACCTGATAATATTATCAATTCTCATTACTATTTTGAATAATAATTATAAAAAAATAAACATTTCAATATAAAAAATACTCTGTTACAGAAAGACACGCTAATGATAGGAATTATTATACATTATTTGGTAATTTGCATTACTTGATAATTATGCATAATTTGCATTATTGTAATGACATTTTGGTGATCAAATATTCAATGTCATCAAAATATTTTTAAAAATTTGCAGTTTTTGAAAAAGCATTTGGCTGTTCGCCATGCTTGTTTTCTCCTAACCTTTATCTCTGTTGTTTGCAAGCAACAGTTAAAACACATTCCAGGCTTCCATAAAAGCTTTGGAAATGTGTTAGAGAACCGAACTTTATGGAGTGCTACAGAATTAAGACTTCCATTTTTCCACGTGTAAAAGCAGCACCCACAAAAGGCTCAGAGAGCTTCTGCTCCTTTGATTACAGTTAGTATAAAGTCCTGCAATTTATTAATTCAGACTACAGATTAATACAGACTCCATCATGCTCAACTGTCTAAAAATGCTAAAATTTCAAGGTCTTTCTTCTTAATATAGTATTGACTTTTCCTTGCATTTGGGGCTGTCTTAACTCTGTTTTTTGTCCTCTGTATAGACAGCAAACAAAAATATACTATTGTAGCAATTTTTCTAGCTCAGTCCTTATAAAATTGTAAGGAGTGAGAGTGGGGAAATTCGCCTAGCTTTTCTGGCCTTGATTCAACTAAACTGTGCTCACTGCCATAATTTATTTAAGCATCCACACTGCACTTAACACAACAACTCAATTTAAGGCCAGTGCATTATGAGGACAGAATTTATTTATTTACTGGCCTTCGCAGTCTGTCTCTTCCTGGCAAATGGGATAATTTGTGAATAGTGCTTGTAGCATGTGTTGTAGCATGTGACATCATAGAAGGCTAACACTCAACTATAATAGGTAACAACTCTGAGCTAATGGTGTACAGAAGATTTAGCAATGGTGGGACCCCTTTGACCCTAAAGTACGTCTTTTGTCTTGTACACATCATTTTTTCTGTTCATAATAGTGTGACCCTTAAACTCTGCCCCTTTTGGTTACTGTTTTTGTCTTAGTGTTACATTGTTAAATTACGCAGTAAAAATTATTCAACACAGAGACTGTGTGTCAGAATAGAGATTTTTTTTTTAATTAACATATATTTACCTTGCAACAAATGTAGGTGTCCTCATTAATGTTACAGTATACAGTATGTGTTTATTTGGGAATAACGGCTGATCCATAGTTTAATTCTGCATTCAAGATTTAGTCAAAGATTTGCAAAAGACACAAGACAAGGTGGGATTGGTCGGTAACATTTAGGGCGGGACTTTGGAGGAACAATCGAATACCAGGCGGTAGAGAACACTTATCTGAAATATTTGTGAAACCCCCTTAATAAACCTTTATCTCTTTTCCAATGTTACTGTCAGGCCTACCGTTTAAAAAAACAAAGGTACTAAAAAGCCTTTTTTTTTCAGGCAAACATCAGTTTTTGGATTGTCGCAAGACCTTAATTGCTTGGCCCAAGTCCGGTCAGTTCAACCAGCTGTGTTGTAACTCTGGGCCAGGGGCCCTGGCAGACAGGAACAGTGTGTCATCACGTGGGCGTATATTCATTGCATGTATCATTGTGACTTTGCTGTTAACTTTCTGGTCAGGCATTATTTTCCCATGCACAAAAAAGCCCCTTTCTCAGAATTTTATTATTTAACCAACACTCTCCTGGGAAGGTACTGCATAAATGGTTCCTTTGTGTATGAAAAGAACAAACACCACTGTTGGTGTTTGAAGGCCAGTGAAGACAGGGGCACACAGAACTTCAGCCCTCCCCTAGTCCCATCAAAATAGAGAAACAGTGTTGGTTTGCATTGAGGGAAGAGAGAGGGATGTTTTATTTTGAATCACTTTTACAGGTGGAACGTCACAGGTAGCTGAAGAAAATGGCAGACAAATTGTTGTTTTTAAGAATGCTGTGTCTCACAGCACATAGTTTGCAGGGTGAACAATTGCCTAGACTGTCAGAATAAAAAAAAAATTCCTTGTTTGGGTAAAACACTCAGGTCTGCCTCTAAACTACCGGTAAATCTCTGTCAAGCAACCAATCAGTTGCACAAACACAGAAACTGACACACATACTCTGAGAGATTTCCACTGGAAACACGAGGATGGCTGTCTTCACTTAAACTCAAGAATGAGTAATGCTTTATAGCTAATGAGGTAACTGAATGGATAATTTGGTAGTCGATTACTTTCTGCATTAATCAATTAATTAGTTGATCAATACTCCTTCTGACTGTATTATATACTTAAAGTTGTGTACTTCACTTCCTTGGCTTGACGTAAATAATTCAGGTCTCCTAATAGAGGACCCTGAGGTTCTGGTCCTCAGCTTTAAAAGCTAAGCCAACTGTCGCTTTTCCACTTGATGTATGAGTAGGATTCCCATAAACTAACCTCCATAGATTTCTGTTTATCCTGTGCTTGTAATGAAGGGCTGAACATCAGCCACTCTTTCATTGTCAAGTAAGGCCAGCACATGTTTTCACCATCTCTTGACAGCAGTTGTCATGGGAGTGCTTTGTGGTAAGCTCCAAAATGTACCTGGTAATTGTATTACTAGTAATTTGACCACTAATTACTGTACATCAGATTTGTTTGTGCCTGTGTTTAACCAGCCTATACTGATTTGCTGATCTTAGCTGGTTTAAGCTGTTCTTTCACCCTGGCCCAACTGGCATAGATGGGTTTAAAGCCAGGCCAAGCTGGTTCTAATCTGGCTTACCAGACATGCCAGCTGGTCTCTCAGTTTGCCCACTTGATGGTCTGACAATTTTAAGTGCTTAAAATCCCTCAATAATCAGTCAGCAGATCAGCTAAGGGTGTACTCACACCAGGCATGTTTGCCTTGTACCGTGCCCGAGTGCAGTTGTGCCCACTCCCCTACTGGCCTGCACTTGCACTTAAATTTCAGAGATGGAGCACGATTACATTATAAACAATGCAACTTTTTGTTTGTTTTTGTACACTGCCTAACAGTTTTATTATTTGTGCTGCATAGGGATTTTCACTTAATTTTACAGCACGTATTATAAGATTATTGTGAAGACAGCTGACTTGAAGAAATAATTTGCAGCTTTACTTGCAAACTACAGTTCCTGTTTATCAACGAGGTGAGAACCAGGCCCATAATGAACCTAAATATAGTAACCAGGTAGTAATAGAAAGTAAATAAGATAGAGTATAGTAGGCCAGAGCACGTTTAAACGAACCGCACCTGGGCACGACTCAGAGCGATCACACTGATCAAACTAACTAGACTTTAGTGGTGAAAGCGCTTAGGCTGGTATAAGTAAAAATATATTTAGGGATGTAGGTAAAAATATTGCATTATTGTGACATTTATATTATGTGGTTTAGTGTTTGTGCAAGTTTGTCAAGACTGTTGCTTTACGAAGTACCTGCCCTCCTTTGTGACACGATTTTGTTTTGATCTTTGCTGGTGGTTGGAATAAAGTCTGCAGCGGTCTGCTTTACAGTTTTAATGAACCGCCCAGTGCCGCACGCACCTCCTGCGCTGAAGAGGGCGATGCTGGGAACACCGGCTAAAAGATTCAAGCCAAAACCGCTGGCGCCGACCACATGCCGCGACAATCTGGTCAAGACGGGCCAACAAATCAGAACACAACCGTGCCACACTTTTCCCATGGGACTCTTAACTGAACAAAACAAACACTAATCACCTTACAGCAGCCATCATGTAAACAGCCCACTTCAAGCCCCGCACTTCAACATTCTATAAATGAATCTACATCTGGTCACGATAAGCATCTATAGAACTGGGTTCCGTCTTTTATTTTTGAACTTTTAGTAAATATTCTTGCCTTAAATATAATGCTTTAAACACCGTAAAGTAAAGATCAGAAAGCAGTTCGACCTGCTGAGCTTTTAACTGCTTAGCCAGAACCCTTAATTCAAATTTTTGTTGTTTTGTCTACATATAATTGGCAGCATATATCTGGAAACAACTCTGAATGGTTGTTTAGGTGTTAATTGGTTTGAAAGACCACTAATGGGGACAAACTGTAAACCAGGACAGGTTGTGTGCTTTATGTTTTCTATAAAAAGGGAAGAAGCTGTCAGAGCCTATTTGGGTTGACCCGCCCTACATTGTCCATCAAGTGGCTCTAAGACCCAATCCCCACTGGGGTGGACATCCTGTTTAAGTTCCCCTGGGACTTGACAGACTTCACTGATGTAGACCCCAGGCCCCTAATTAATTCATAACAGTTCATTCATAAATCACAAGGTAATGTCAGCCATGGAAAATTTTACCAATGAAAGAAAACAGTGGTTCCTGTGTTCACCAGTTGCCTTATGGAAAGATCTGGAAAATAGAGGACAAATCAGATGATAATCCACGGACTGATAAAATGTGAAGAGAATGAAATGTGCTTAAACTCAACTGAAATTACTCAACCAGCCCATGAATGGCAACACTGATAATGCATTTCAAAGAGTTTCATTGTTTGAGTTTCAAAATTCTTCACGTCTTCTTGGCAAAAGAATAAGCACACCCAGGTGGTGAGTATAGTATCCAAAATATCTTTTGTGTTATCTGTTTTATTTCACCTGAAAAGATGCACTCAATGCTCAGCTTTATAGAACACTTCAAACACAGACTTAAAAATTTTGCCTATTATTTGTAGTGAAAAAGATAAAAACAACAATAAATAAATAAACCAGTCAATAAACCTTGGATAAAACCACCACAGATAAATTTGTATTCCTTAGAGATTTTTTTTTAGCTCAGAAGGCTTCACTGAGGTCTCAGTTGTGTATTATCAATGTCATCTAACACTGTCATTGTCAGATGTTTCTTCTAATTTTTAAAATAAAAATTGAACCCAAAAGAAACTGTTGTTTAGTAATCTTATTGCTGTCTCTGAGAAATATTTGAGACCATGAAGAGATCTCCCATGTGTTATATCCCCAGCATCTTCTAGTCAGCTAGGATGTTTAATAGTTTAGCTATTAAACATCCTATTAACAATAAATGTAAACATTCTCTAATGTTTTGTGAAAGTAGTGTCTTTTTTGCTCAGTTACTGTGACTGAATCATCAAACAAAACATTAATAACTAACAATATATAAGTGCGGTTACATTAACCATTCCCTCAGGGACTTTTAGGGCTCTTTAGCTAGGTGTTTGCTGTTCTGGAGAGAGTGAGGAGCTTTTGATCTTAAGAGGGTCTATTTGAGAAAATGAGGGTATTAGAGTGTCAGGTTCTGTGTTTTAACTGAAGTTCTGGTTTCCCTCCAAAGGTTGGAGCACTGCACTGCCTCACTGTCAGACGAGAGAGCTAAAGGTCTCAGAGTCTCAGTGAAAGTGTAGGCTTTAAGAAGGTCTTCTGGATCATGTGTCACTCATCATTTTATCTTCAAAGAGCAATGCTTGACGGTTGTCAGATTTGCTCATGAGCCAATACTTCAAAGACCATTTTTACCCCTCTGACTACCGCTGGTTTCAACCAGCCCACTCAAATCGATACTTGACCATACAATTACTATAAAACAGCGGGCCGCAGATTCACAGCCACATCTTTAATCATGAGCTATCTTCACTTAAAATTGAGCTGTAACTTGAAACAGATTATAGGGCATTGCACTCAGTCACCTCAGGAAAAACTACCCTGTTTTAGTTTCTAAAGGGCAGACGTCCCACCACGCTATCATAAACAAACCAGCTTCCTTTTTACTCCTGAACAACGTTATTTTCTTGAACAGGCATCGTTCGTGTTCCTTGGACACCCCAACTGTTTCAATTTGGGTGAAAATCTGCTGATTATGTTTCATAAGCGTTGGGCTTACATGCCATCTGAAGGAGGAGATTATCCTGTTTGTGTGGCATCTTTCTGCCTTTCCCGCCTTCCCTGCCAAGGCATGTTGTAAAGCAGATCAACGTCCACCTGCCGCAGAACTAACATTTTGGCTCCCTTTGCGCTGTTCATTTGTAGAGGGGAATACTGTGTTCAGTGTGGAGGAGTTGCAGCTGTGTGGGCCAGTGGCTCCTACACGACGGTCTCCTACTATTGTTTCTGCAGTTTCTGCACTGGTTGGCTTTTAGTGTCAGCTAGGGTCTGAGCACCAGGCATCCTTCCCCTTATCTCGCCTGTCACGGACTGTGAAGCTCCATTATTCCCTGTGCCTTTATCTTGCGATTGTGTGTTGCACGTCTCAATTTGATTCCTCGCCAGCTGTTTCTGATTGCATAAGTGTAGGAAACTAGGAGATTTGAACAGAGAAGCTTATTATAGACACAATGCTCACACAATTGATTTGCAAAAGCTTTGTGTGAAGTTCCTCAACTATTAACTGGGATGAGGAATTTGTTTTGGCACCTGTAGTACATTGTTAAGCATTTTAAAGGGCCATGTGTCTCTCAAAGCTTTAATGGAGTTGAAAGCATGAGGAGACCATACTGTCCCCACAGTGGAAGTTAGTTTTGGGCTTTGAAGTATGGGCACCTTTGAAGAGCATTAGATTCAGTAATCCACCTTTATTCTGCATTCATACTATGTGAGGGAACTTTGTTTTTACACTCTTTGATATCTATGAAGCATTGCTGTGCAAATGTAATTGCTTATTCTCTTATGAATATTTCCATAGTTATTGCCTGGAAACTATAATTTAACTGTGCTATTTGTAGAAAGCCCACAGTAACCATTGATAAAAGCATGGGTGCCCTCATTATGATGTTAGTTTCATGTAATTTTGTCTTAATTATTCTCAAAATTGCTTTTGACAAAATGAAATAGATTCAGATGTTTTTTTAATAGAATGGAAAGTACCATAAGAACATTATATGGAGATTTTTATTTTAATCAGTTTTAAAGAAACACTGACAAAAATGTTTTGTAAAAATGTATCATTGATTATGTCTCAGTGATAGTTATGTTTTATATAAAAAAATCTTAAATATGGTGGATGTTTGGCTAACTATGCTAAAGGCATGTAAAAGTATTGGAATGTATTATATTTGTATATAGACAACCATTAGCATATAGAAAGTTATATTGTATAATAATAATAATTTACACTAGTTAACTGTTATTATAACATTGGCTGTTTAAAGATAAGAACAGAATGATAGTTGCTCTGTATATGCTCTGTTTATAATGCCAAACCTTCTGGCCATTAACACACCCTAATCTGAGGAGATACTTATACCTGCACATTGCTCCGAGCATAATGCCAAAGTTTGAAGACTTAACATACAAATAGCCATCTGCTCACATACGTACACACAGACAAACACTAAATGCATGAAAGCACAATAAATCTCAGTATGCAAGTGGTTGAACCTTGGCCCGGGAGCAGTGTTCCTGCAGACGTACCGACAGCAATACTTTCCCCCTGTTGTCGGCACTGACCCAGGCCTGTCATCAGCAGTGCCAATTAGCTCTGATTAGGAGGCGTTGTGCAGGCAGCCGACAGCTGCGCTATGCCAGGCTCTTCCAACCCCCCTTCCTCCTCCACTTCTTCCCTGCCACGGGCCGAGCGGTCCTGCTCGGTCCTGCTTTCTTCACAAGGTCGTGGCAAGGAGACAGCTCAGAAAAGACATTTACATGTTTTCCAGGGTCACGCTTTCCTACGCTTCAGGAATATATTTGAAGACTATAACTTTGATAATCACTTCACAAAATGGAATTTTGAAGCGTCCGACTCCTAAAGCTGTTGGTCTGATCTCTTGTGTGCATCCAGTACAGTAGATACTAGAGTTGGCTATATTCACTGGTTCAATAAGTTTTTGCAGACAAGGCAGTCTTAATATTGTGTTAATTGCACAATAATAGAATTTTAGTCATCTCACAGAGACTTGTGTACAGAGGGATAGTGGAAGCTTAAACATGAGCTCATTCATTGATCTCATTGGAGTCCTCCAGTGCCATTTTGGATTCATTGCCAAACTAATTAGATTAGCCAAAATGCTTGCTGTTGCAGAACACACACACACAAACACACACACGCAAACACAGACATGCATCCATTTTTCTGTTGTTGTTCTCATGGAAACAAATACACTGAGGAAAGTAAATGGATTGTATATCACAGACGGGGTCATTTTCGCCATCTTATCTGATGATATTTAGACCTGAACAGGGCAGAAGTGTAGCAATATATCCATAACAAGTGCCCCTTAACCTAGACATGAGTAATCTAAATTGTCGTTATGTTTTCATC
>JAZGTK010016777.1:0-12572 GCA_036877625.1 Ambastaia sidthimunki
CTGTGAACACAGGAGCTTGGTGGACAAGTGATGAACTTTGGGTGACTTAGCCAACCTTGATTATTCAATGAGCTTCTATTCTTCTATTTTACTAAGTGGGTGCGATTCCTACACTTAAGGTTATTCGCAAGTATTAGCGATTGTTTGTACAAACGGGGATGGGCATGTTCCTGAAAAATAACTATGCATTTGAAAAGATAATTATACACTATTGTCATTGAAATATTTTAATGATTTCTGTCTGGCTTTGCTGATATCTATATGGTCATAAAAGTGTTTATAGAAGATGATAGAGATATACTATTTTATTGTATTGCTTTTTGCTATGTGAGGGTTTGCTGACTATAATACTCTGTTATTTCACTACATCTGTGTGCCTTCGTGTTCTGATGGGAAGATGATTAAGGAGAAACCATTAAGAATTTATTAAAAATTGGCGTAGTTAGTTGGAAGCATTCGTGAGTTATATTCTGTCACAGGAAGCATCTATTCTGCGTGTCTGAGAAAGTTCCTTGCAGGGAAAAAAAGAGGCAAATGGAAAAGCAAAATATTCAGCAATAATTGTATATAAATAAAAAACAAACCATAATGTCTGCTGGTTGTGATTTGCTTGACTAATCTCACCACATTTTATACAGAAACATTTTTTATCATATTGTTTCAATCACATCACAGTCATAAGAGATTTTCGTCCAATAACTTTTATGAGTAAAATCTGCTCACTGCAAACATCGGTTGGGAATTCTCGTGTGGTCCAAATTAGATTTGCCAGTGACATTATGAGAAGCATTATGACAGTTTTGTTCACATTCAGACAGCTGTAGATACAACTAAAGCACAAATTTCATCTATTTGAGAGTATCAGCTGCTGATAATCACATTTCACTACAGCCACATAAATAAATATAGCAAGATTACAAGGTAACATTTTGGAAACATTCTTACAATGGTTTAGTGTTCTGGGAATCTGCCATTGAAAACGCATATTGATTCACCAATTAGCTTAGTATTTGGAATAATGTCTATGTGGTTACAACACTGGGTACGCGATACATTTAATGCAGTGACATTCAATACTATTATTTACAGCCATTTTAAATGGCGAGGCTGTATCCTGTCCTTACTTGATCCTTTTAATTGGTGTGTGGTCACAAGGGGGCGCTGTGGGCCTAAATGGACAGTTAATTGAGTTGCGGCAGACGCATAAAGACATTTAAGAGATTCAGATATGAGATGCTACAGATGTTCTGTACGATCTTATTGTCTGAGTGTCTTTGTTTGGTGGGTGGAGAAATAAAACACATCTCCTCCACCCCTCAAGCTCTTCCACCTGCTGTCTGTACTGCTGCTAATTTTAGTTCATATTACTGATGTCAGCCATGTCTAGTTGCCATGGCTGTGGATTCTCAGCATCACATGTAAGACGACACCGTTCTCCTCTGATCTGACATGTTGGCTACATTTACAAAGTGACATGAAGAAAGAATTTATTCCACTCTATCTTGAAATGAGATCTTAAAATGTTTCAAATGTTTTTTGCTATTTCATCACTGCTTTTTTCCAAGTTGAATGTGTTTTTGGCTATCGGTGACTTTCCCTAGCAAGCTGGTCTTTTGTCATGACACTTTAAGAAAGGTTGTTCCTTGACCTTTGGATAAGTGAACATAAAGCTTAAATCCTGATTGATTAGTAGCTGGAAGCAACGGCTTGAATCAATTAAGGATAAAGAATGACACCGCAGTGTTCTTGTGCTTGTTCGGGAAAACGTCACATTTTATTTCTCATTACTGTGTGTTTCATGCAGTGCCTCTATTAATGCAGTGTTGTGTTCAAAGCTCATTGTGATCCTGTTTTTTTTGTTTTGTGGATTCCACAGTCAATTGGGTATAATCCCCCTTTTCTAGTGTTTTCTACTTGTTGTGGCCTGTTATTATCAACCTTTCTGCGTCGAGGCTGCTGGTGCTTCGTGGAGGTGGGTAATACGCTTATTGAGTGAAGTGGCCATTAAACCAGCACTTAGTAACCTGGCGATGACATCCAGCGCAACCCTCAATCATACATCGCATACTGTGCACTTTAAAGCCCAACACAGTGTCTGCAGATACCTAAAGAGAGCGAGATGAAAATCAAAGGCATTTCTGACAGAAAACCGGAGATTTGGTGAGGGTTTAAAGTGCTGCGTTTTTTATCTTTCAGGCACCGATTTCTAATTTCCCTTGATGACATACTTCAAAGATCCAATCTATACCTGTCTTCTATCTTACTGTACCGCTCTGTGTAGCGCGTGGCCTCTGATGAAATGTGCTGGACCTTCATTTTCAAAGACGTGAAAAATGTTTCATTGCTCATGAACGCTAAGGCATTCGCAGCTGGAGGACACAGATACGCTTGAAGTTATTATGCCAAGAGGATGTTCCCAGCCCACTGTGAATTCAGCTGCTATTGTACTGGGCTGGGATATGTTAATATTTAAATTCACATTTTAGTAAATATCAAACTTTTAAAATCCTATTAGAACACTTTTAATTACTCAATTATGACTTTATAATAAATGTATACTTTGCATAGGATGTTAAAATGATTAGATTTGTTAATGAAAATATCATGTTATAAACAACAAATATGTTGTGACACTTATAATAGAAAGGTTAAAGCAATAGTTCAATGGCTGTATTTTACCATTTTATTCTACTATCATTTTGAACTATTAATATTCCCGCTGGACACATCTACATATTTCAGTGTGACCACATGTATTTCTCATCTACCATTAGAGTTATTGAGAGATCTTCAAAAGCTGAACTGTTGGATTAGTGGGTTAGATTCTCATTTAAAATACACAGAAAGACTGAAGAGTAGCTTTATAGTCATTCAATGTCACTCTTTGAAATATAGCATTACCTATATAGCACTATAAGCCATTACTCACCAATTCTTAGTTACAAAAACAAGTCAACTGGCATTTTTAAAATTATTTCAAACAATATCTGTATCAATCAGTCTTAACCATAAATAACAATTAAAGTTAGTTCTGTTGCCATAGAAACTAACAACATGTTTACCAGTAATTCATGTATGAAATATATAGGACGATTGTTCCAGAGGGTTTAGTTAAAATGGTTATGAATTTATCTAAAATATTGAGTCATCCTTTTCTATGTGGGTCAGCTTCTGGTTATGTGTTACGTATTTAATTCCAATGGGTAACATATGTATGCAAATATAGCGTTTGAGACAGTTACCAGGTCTAAATGGTTAAAAGATTTAAATATAGTTTTGTACAAGCAAGTTTATATTAAGTTATTCTATGACACTAGCCTAAGTGCTTTTTATTTTACTTTCACTTCACTTTAATGGAAGTCCTGTGGCCATAATTTCGAAACAGCATATAATTATGGATTTTATCATTTATTCTGATGGCCACACATTATTATACATTATACAGTTTCTGTTGTGCTGATCCAGGAACTGTTATTTGAAAAAGTGTTGCTGTAAAGATTTGTGAAAGGAGTTTTGTACTTTAATTCTTTTTTATACTCTTATTTACTCAATAGATTTCCTTTTGTTCGGTTTTAATTAATAATAATTTTGAACTATGCCTATAACAGTGCAGTTACAAACTACAGAGAACTAATAGCCTTTGATTCTAACCATGCAGATGGCAAACCAGCTTTGAGCAAACTGTTGTGTACGACCTTGACTCACATGTTTTTGGTATTTTGCCTGAATTACATCTAATATGGAGCAGGGAAGAGCAAGGACAGAGGTAAGCTTGTGGGAGCCTTATTCCATGAATTAGTCAAAACCGCAGGACTACAACACTGACTGACAGAAAACCACTCACAGTGGGGTTTTGTAACACAAGGCTAAACCTGTGTTATTATGACTAGAGTGAAGCATGTGGTCTCTGATCTTTATTGAATGCCAAACACAAGGTGAGGAGCTGTAATCTTGGTGCTGTTTGTTAGAGGTTTGTGTAGCGTAAACTGGAGTTTGAGCTCAACTTTTAAGATTTGATAGAAAGCTTCTGTGTCACAATGAGACATTGTTGTTGTTTTTTTCAAATTTGTAAATATTAAAGTAACACAAAGCTTGTTACATTAGTCACAAAGTTTGATGATTCACCAAACCTTCCTACTGCTGTACTGTGTAAATATGATGGATCTGGCAACTTCCATGACTCAGACCTCTTAGTATAGTGAACCATTTCGATTCAGTTTGAGAAACTATATACATACAAAGATTTATTTTTATTCTAGCCATAAGTTGTGACCTCAGATCTTCTAAAGATGGCAGTTCGGTTGATCAAGGGTTCTCTAGGGCCGGTGACGCAGCTGTTGCCATAGAAACAAATGCATGGGCTTAGAATGGAGGTGTGCCAAGGTATTATTTGTAACTGGATTAAAGACAGAGATTTTCCATGTTCTGCAACCACCGTTGTGGAATTACAGAAACAATTATGGCCCATAATCATAACTCAATGTGCAATTTGAGGCAGTTTTATTTTTGTGCAGTGTGACAAGACAAAGTAACTTCTGGGAACACGGTCCTGTTCTTATAGCTCTGATTAGAATAAGAATCTATGAATACTGATTGGCCCAGTGGATTTAAATGTATGAATTTTACATCGTTTGCTTTTATTTGAGCATCGCAGCAGCTGCACGCTGGCGAGACGGGCAACAAAGCGGCACAAATCCTCCTCCTGAGGTGGTTTATCCTTATTCTCTGCTGTGAATATGTCAAGCTACTTTTAATCACTCGAAACTCCTTCTAGAGACAAGTGTGCAAGTAAATAGTGCATATTTAAGAACTTATCTAAAATAATGTGTTCCCTTCTTTAAGATGGTAACTGTGATGGTTATCAGTATTTTTATGAGATAAAAATAAAGTCCTGCATATAGCCACAGAGTAAAAGCTCTGAGAACTTCCTCAATCCAAACACAAATTCCCCACTTCAATATATAAATCTAATCTTGTTGTTTCTAAGTATCAGTTAAATCATATATATGTGTGTTGTATGTATAAAATGTTAAATATAGTGCCCTTATACTATTCTATATTTGTTTCTCCCTGATCGATCTGATTTCTCATCACAATGGCACAGAGCTCATTTCCCCCCAAACTCCCTGTCCCGTCCAATCAAAGACTGATTTTGTTCACCACATCCATTGTCAACTTTTTCATAACCTCTTTCTCAATCTTTAGGGGATAGATTATTTATTATAGCACATAAGAGCTTCACTTTTAATTGTTGTGCTGTAATCTAAAAGTCTGTGAACAGTCATATACAATAGTGTCTTCACACAGCATTACTGTATTACAATTACAATATAGTAAAATTATTGCTCAATTCATGAAGCATTACAGTATAAAAGTTATAAAATAGTAAAATGATAGCTAAATTAATTCAGCATTACAGTATTAAAATTACAATATAGTAAAATTATGGCTAAGTTCTTACAGCATTGCCGCATTTCAATTACTAAACAGTAAAATTACAGCTATTTTCAAAACATAGTTGCACAGCAGCATGTTGGTCTATGAAAAACTCAGCTGCTGTCCTCTTTTTACCTTCTTGACGGAAAAACTCTGGAAATGCAGCAGAGTCTGAACCGCCGCAGGAGGGAATGATATTTCTGAGCTTAGCTGCTTGTTTGCTTTGAAAGAACTTGCTAGACCTCCATTTCTAAAAGATGCATATAGGCATGGAGTCAGATTTAGCCTTTTGTTTTGTAATGACATCACATTGTGCTGATATTCACTGTTGAGACCATCATTTAAGTGCAGTTTAATGATGTTGGATTATTTAAATGTTGTCAGTATTTGCTTTTTAATGTAGACTATTGTCTGTTGTTTTGTTTAATATTACAGATGGCTTATTATAGATATTAAAATCATAGAATTATTTATCTGTTTTGCATGGTGTATCTTAACTTTAGTCAAACTGTTAATCTGAAACCACTGGTTGGGTGTGTCTATCTGCTCTCCTGTGTCTGTTAAGCATCACTGAAGCCCTTTAATAAAATCATATGATCATACCACATTAAAAGACTTAATTTCCCATATAAAGCAGCTACATCAGCCCCTTCATCTTTAGAGGGTCCGTTCGTGTGATGGGCCGCATGTACGAGGCTCCGCCAATAATAGCGTTTATTTAGTTGGATCCTTTTCTGAGATGATGAAAGCTAAAAGCAGGTAGACATTTGAGGGATGAATCAGACAGCTGTCGTGGCTGCAGTGTCTTTTGATTGTGCAGCGCTTGATGAATTCAACAACCATCGTTTGTTGTCATAAGATTAACTTGCGTTTTTTTTACAGCAAGTTGACCCTGATCTCACGCTGTTTTAAGCAATTAAGATTTTATTTGTCACTTTCTGGGGGACTTTGTTTATGCAAAAGCAAAGATATGAGAAAACGAGCTGTAATGTTTTCAGATGACTTCACTGAGTGACAGATGTTATTGTGCATTAGCAATATAAATTTCCCATGATGCATTTCCAGTGAGAGGGATAGGTCATGCGCATGTAATCCTCAATTAAAGGGCTACCAGCTGATTCCACAGCTGTACAGGTTGCACCTTATTGACAATACTACCTCCTACCAGGTCTTGTGGCCAAACTAGATCAATAGACTTGTGCAGGTCCGGGAACACTGTACTCATGCTGCCATTTACAGACCCCAGCGTGGTGAGACCTCCTGTTGCTTAAGGCAGATAAGCTGATGAGATGAAGGGTGAAGGAGCATTTGGCAGGCCCATCCTGAAAGAGAGGATGCGTCTTGTGAGCATGTTGAATGATTAAACTGGACCTCCTTTTGTGAAGCTAACAGAAAAAAACACCCACTTAAAGATGCTAAACTCAGTTGCTGTTTAAAGGAACAGTTCACCCAAAATGTAAAATTCTCTAATAATTTTCTCACCCTCATGCCATCCTAGATGTATATGACTTTCTGTTTTCTACCAAATACCATAAAAAGTACAGTAAAATTACTTTTACAATAAAAGAAGTCCATACAACTTTAGTGGGTTAATAAATGTCTTCTGAAGCAAAACAATGTTTGTGAAAAAACGAATATTTTAAGACATACGAGAGTCAGTGATTCAAAGTGATCTTTGTGAAAACAAGCTTTTAAGTAAATGTGCCATTTCTTAATAAAAATGAATTAGGGGTAAGGACTCTCTCATTCGTACAGAAACAATTTGTGAAGTGCAGGAAGCAACCAATATTTCTGGTTCATTTTTACTTTAAATCTTGGATTGAAATTTGTCCGCATCTTGGAGTGCACCAGCATATCAATGGCTTCAAACAAACGTATTAATAATTTTAAAATGATTGCTAAATTAACATTTTAAATGGGTAAATGATAAAACAGTCTGCAAGCTTCTATACGGCATCATTAAAAATACAGCATGGCATACAAACCTCTCTGCAGTTACACAATCATCTCGAGCCAGAATTCTCACTCTCGATAATGATTGTGAATCCAGCTTTGCATATCAAAGAGAAGTTGAGTCACCTGTTCTCAGAGTACAAACAATATTTCATGCATAAATGTGATAAGACTGGCTTCAGATTGCCATCATTTGCCAAGATCCAGTCTTAAAAGATTATCCCAGTACAGCTTTGACTACAATTTGTGTAAGGTAACACAAAACAGACGTCAAATACACAATAAACCCAATGCAAAAAAACACACTATGTTGACACAGAACTATAATCAGTAGTGGCTTAAGATTAAAATGTATGAATATTGGTTGGATTTATAAATATGTAATCATTCTTAACTATTTACTGGTGATTACGGAGAAGGTCATAACACAACAATTTTGCACAATTTGTTGCATTAAATGCAACCACAAGGTCAACTGAACACTATGTTCTCCCAAATGGAATTACCAAGTGTAATAGTTCTTAAAGATTGTACTCCACAACACAGCAGGATCCGGTAATTGTCTTTTTTCCAAATTCAATTGACTTCTGTACTGAGGCAAATGAGCACTCGGGTTGAAATGATGACAGAAGCAAAAATCAATCAACATGCAAAGGAATAGGACTTTAAAATGAGGCCTTGTTGCTATACATACAAATGATAGCTTTAGCCCTTGTTAGTGAGCTGCTGAGATGGGAGACATTGAGGTGATGGATAACAGCAATCAGAGTTTATATTCTCACAGCCCTGCAAAAACCCACCCACACACATTTACTCACACACACATACGTGTAAATCCACGTGCATGTGGACACAAATACACACGTTCACAGCTTTATGTGTAAGGCTCAAATACTTCAGTATCCAAGTGTGTTTCATGTGAAAACAGGTATTTCTATTTATAATGCTAGTTAAAGATAAAAATATTGGATTGTGTTAAATAGACAACAGCTCATTGGTTGAGTCTGTTGCTGTCGTGGAATCATAAGTGGCTGGTTTTTGTTCTTGATAATCTTGCAAGGACCCATTTTATTTCCTGAAGAGCTCAGACAGGCTCATTTAAAATGCGCTGGAATGATGAGGGTTTGCAGAAAGAGTGTTTGCAATAATCCAACAGATATTTAGGGACAATATCCACAGATGATAGCTGATTGAACTCCCAGCTCCCTGTTCTGGTATTTGTCAGTGACATATTTTGTACACTGTTATTATAAGCCTCTGCTGAGAACATAATACATACTGTACATTATATAATGTATGTATTATGTATATATATAATGTATGTAATATATACATTATATATATGTTATACAAGTTATATATAAGTTAATTAAATAGACTTATCAAAAAATAGCAACAAGCTAAACATTTTGTCAGACACATGAAGAGATAAGAAATGCATGCAGAAACGGAGTGACATGCTGTGGGTTTGATTCTGTGTTTATTCATTCATTAAGGAGTGTGTGATGTCAAAGCAGAACTCTTTCACTCCTTTTATTTCCTATCTGAAAACCACTGAGACCTCCTACTGAACTGAATGATAGCAGAACAGCTTATACAGTGTCTTCCATAAGTACTGAGACAGTAAAGAAAAAACATGACTGTGGAGTCAGGAAATCTTTTATGATTTAAAGATGAAAATGAGGCCAAATCATTTTTCACTGCTTTTTTCACAGCTCCCCTGCAATGGATAGAAGTGATACTACACATATTCTGCTAAAATGTGATATTCTGTACGTTTGTCTCATATTCATCTTTTAATCATAAAAGATTTCTGGACTCCACAGCAATTGTTTATTTACTGTACCGAAACTTATGGAGGGCACTGTGTGTTCTCCTAAGCACATGTAGCATGCAACTAGTTATGAAATTAACCCAGTCCTGCTTGTAATGAGTCAGCTGACTGCTTGTGAACATGCCTGGTGAAGATAAATGGATTTGTGGGGGAATGATTACAGGGTTGATTGATGTTGTGCTTGGCTTGTGCCTTTACAACTTAGTTGCTTATTGGTTTTTCAAGATGTGTATTGATCAGACTGGTCAATCTAACACCAAAAGCTGATGTTTAAAGACCTCCAAGGGGTCTGAGGAGTGCTGTAGATTTTAACTTGGTTTAGTAAAATAAAAATAATGATGAACACAAAGAAACACTAGTTATTCAAACTTACTTTTTTGAAGATCTTAAAATGGCTAGCGTTTTATAAGCGTGTCCGTGCCAAAATTCACTATAGAGTTTGCCTCATGTTTGAAGCTTTAATTTTATCTCAAGCCTGGGCTAAGACAGCCATCCATATAACTCTGCCTCAGCTAATCCAATGTATATGTAATCGTAGCCTCAGGACTTCAGAGCTATTCAGTTTGACTTTTTAATAGGATGCCAGAACACTTACATGAGTTTTAGCTTTTTCCACTTAAGCTGTAGTGTTTTGAATATCTGTCCCAGACATAGCATTATCGCTTGTTATTATTTGCTTAGAATTTAATCTGTTTTATGAAGAAATGTAGCTAATAAAAATTGCAAGTCGTTTGCCGTTTTACCAAACCATTTGATGCAATTAAGGGGTTATCTAAGTTTAGTTTTATTTCTGAAACCAGCCAACCAGGAAATCACAGTCCAGGTCACTGCTGTGGAGTATTTCACGCTCCAAAGACAGATTGTGCTGCCGTCAAACAGATGAACATATAAAAAATATCTAACCTTACTCTGCTAATACTGAAGCTGTTAATAATATGGAGTGAGAGAAGAACAGAATAATAATGAACAGATGTGAGATGTTGTCTTAGTTTACCAACAAGGTCATGTTGCCTTTGTGAGTTTACACTTTGCAGTGCTTATTATGCATTCAATAAGCACAAAAAACATATGGGACAAATCTCTTTGAGATGTGCTCATATGCCTGTGCTGGCCATATTTATTCTTGTGCTATAGAAAAGACAGTGTCAAATATTACATGTATTTATATCATACAGCACAGTAGACTTCACACTGTCTAAATGCAAAGAAATGAGGACATTTAAGCAGTCGACCTTTTAGATGGAACACACGCACACAAAGTCAATGGGAAACGTTCTTCCTGTAGACTTGTGTATCTGTCACCTGTTTCTGCAGTTATTTATTCATAGGATTAGACTGGGTTTGTGGCCAACAGACTCCAATTGCCCATGTATTAGGCAAAATAGTCATTTTCAAAGTGTTTTGCATATCACCTCTGTGTGGTGTTTATTGTCAGGTGTTTAAGACAAAGGTCAGAGCAGCCCTAAAGCCCATCTTCTTAAGACGCTATAGGTGTAGAAAGAAAGAGGCTACAGCTCTAGCATTTAAAGTGCTGGCCAATCAAATGAAAGATTTAGATTGTCAATGTTTTTTCTATGACAATAGAAACTGTATTTTCTTAGACGTTTTTTGGTGCTCTGAAATACAAGCTATCAATTTGTTTTTTGTTTTAAAAATAGTAATATAATCCTCAATTTTATATGTTTTATTATTGAGTTTTATATGTTTTATTATTTATTATTAAATTATTGAGATATGTTCTTTTGATCTTATGGATTAAATTAGCAAACAATTTTATTAAATAGATGCATTTCGCCGTTGCTTAATTGCAAAAGCATTAATTCATGTAGATTTCAGTTGACCAGCTCACATTTCAACACAATCAATGCAAGACACATCTGTTACTGTACATTACTTCATTTTTGTATTGAATTGGTTATTGATTCAAGATCGTTCAGTAGTTTGTCACTAATAGTGAATGAACATTTGGTTACACAGACATGAATACAGCTGCATGTAATATATGTCTGGCCTTGTTTCCTGGTAATAATTTAGGAAGTAAATGAGCACTGGCCTTGACAGCTGCAGGCCCTGATTTATATAACAGAAAGTAAGGGTGAGCTCAAAGCCAACATCTGTTCTACAAGCAGAAAAACACATTATGTCCATCAAGGCATTTATGATCTCATCACAATTTTCTATTTATGTGTTGGTTTATGTAAGAATTTTAAGGTGTTCCTTAAAAACAACTAAACATCATGCTCTAACCTTATATAATAAATTGCAACATAAAATCATTGTGATGTTAGTTTTATAAGAAACATTCACTGCCATATCTTATTTAGTTTTTAGTTTTTGAACAGTTTAAAGGGTTGGATTTAAAGTTCATAATAATAAACAGAATTTCCTAAGACAGAACCTAATCGTTTTCTTGTGTTATTGTATCTAAAGTGAAGGCTAAACAGTGTTTTTTTGCATGGGTTTTCTACAAGGCTAAGCATGGGTTTAAATGTTGTTTGTTGAACCTTGTTGAACAAGGTTGCAACAATATTTGGAAAGAAATATTGGGGTGATTTTACAACTCCGCTTCACAAGCATGTCTGTCTGTCAAATCAAGGACCAGTTGTCATGCTACAGTACATAATGTGGTAACCGAATGTTCAAGCCAATGAACCGAGCCATTATGTTTCCTGTTTGTATCTCATTCTTCCTGGGTAATATAGATTTAACTTAACTTAATTTGAGTTATATTTAGCATTAGTTATATTTAGCATTATAACACCAGTGCATTTCCACAAGTAAAATATAAATGCCTCATAGTCACACTATTAGCACTAACTCAGGGAATACTGCGTTTACTCTTAAATTAAAAAGCCAATGAGTGACAAGTCGTGAGAACCTCATTAGACCTCACTCCCTACCTCATTAGTGCATGCACAGCTGTCAGCTGGGTGAAAGATTTGGATGCAATTTAAATGTATTTCTTAAAACAATGTTTGGTGGGTGTACATAATGTGAAACTTATGACACAACATAATGTTAAAGTTTACATTTAATACTTAAATTAAGCTTTACCCCTTGAGGGTTAAAAGAAATCGTATGCATTAAAATGATAAAGATACATTTTGGAGAGTGTGCAAACTATGTTTGTACCAGTCAAATATCTGCATGAAATATGCACTTCACTTAACATTTACTTAACATTCTCTTAGAGAACGAGCTGAGCTGTGCAATGAGTGCACATACCATTAATAAATTTCCCAGCTGAGAAGAGTACTCAGATGCTATTTTTAGCAAAGATTTTAATTTGAATAATCAAGTCAGTGTTGTGACTTTGTTATGCAAGCTTTGATCTGATTTTCATAAAAAA